>PRKT01000044.1:600926-636803 GCA_003671525.1 Saccostrea glomerata | reverse complement strand
CCCCCCCCCCCCCCCCCCCGGTAAGAGAATATGTTTCTTAATGATCCCATGGTTGAATATTGTTATTAAGTTGTCTTTTAAGGAAAAATATCTAGGGAAAAAACTGGCACTTGCTTGATAACCATGATTAAAAATCTGGAATGCATTTTAACAAAAAATATCCTGATAAAAATTTTAAAACATTTTAGACTTGGTCATGGAATAGGCAGGTCAGGAGAGATAACTGCTGTTCAACCGAAGGCAGCTGGCTCCAGCTTGTTAATGACTCTGACAAACAGTCTGGCGCTTCATGCTATCAAACTCTCAGGTAATATACTGGTACATGCAGTGTATGTATTGAAGTTAAGATTATTACATTCAACATTTCATGATAATGATTTGCATTCAAACAGAAATGTATTAAAATCAGTTCATCAACATGAATACATTGTACATGTATAGAAATGTGATTTAAAAACTATGCCTTTTTTATGCAGTAATATTTTCATTTCATATATTTGTTTTTAATGAATCATAATCAAATTTTTAAGAGAAATCTTGGACCAAATCAATAAACCATACAAATTATTATATTTTGTTTTAATTTAGGAATTCAAACCAGTAGTTGTTTTGTTGTTCCAATGGCAACTGGAATGAGTATAGCATTGAGCCTTCTTGCACTAAAACAAAAGAGACCAAATGCCAAATATGTTTTGTGGCCTCGTATTGACCAAAAATCTTGTATCAAGTCAATAGTTACTTCAGGTTTGTATCAGCTGTTTTTTTTTTCCAGTTAGCTGTGACTTTTAACATTAATCTGAATGAAACTTACTTCAATATATTCTGGGACGAAGTTGTTTTGGATTGTATTTTTCAAAAAGGAAAAAATACAACTGTCCAGAAGCATGTATTAGCAATATTTTGACTCTTGTCTAATAGGCAAGAGTTTTTGGCCTTTGCCCCCTGTATTTTTAAGATGATCGAAGAAAAACGTTTGTTGAATAAACAGCTTACAAAATATAGAACTGTTTACCAGGTTTTGAGCTGGTAGTCATTGAAAATGTGAGAGAGGGAGATGAACTTAAAACAAACTTAGAGGAAATCCAGAAGAAAGTTCAAGAGCTGGGACCTCAGAATATCCTGTGTATTCTGACTACAACCAGCTGTTTTGCACCTAGAATTCCAGACAAGTTGGTTATACTTTCATTATGTTGACAAGAAAAAAAAAATTTGATGTGAATATATAGTTTTAGAACATATATTGATGTTAATTGAAAGATAGTTTAGATATTTAACTTTCTTAAGTAAATGAGACATCAAAGTTTGTTTATAACAGATATGTGACCACTGGTTCAAAATAATGATCGGATATTTGACAACATTTCAAACAATTGAATTAACTAAAATGGACAAAGGCTTACATTGTATTAGTACAAGATTTTGGAATACACAGTAAATGGATCAGTCAAGTTTTACTGTACATATATTTGCTGATATTTATGCCCCCCTTCGAAGCAGGGAGGGCATATTGCTTTGCTGCTGTCTGTCGGTCCACTTAGTTTCCTTTCATTTTCTTTGCAACCTTTGCACATACTGAAATGAAATTTGGTATGCAGATTTATCAGATGACTATCTAGATCAAGTTCTGTTTTGGGTACAATGGCACCATTTTTGACAGAGTTATGCCCCTTGGACTTAGAAAAATCTCAATTTTTTGCAGTTTCCATTCATTTTCTTTGCAACTGTTGCACGTACTGAAATGAAATTTGGTATACAGATATATCACATTAATATCTAGATCAAGTTCTGTTTTGGGTACAATCGCACCATTTTTGACAGAGTTATGCATACATGTATGCCTCTTGGACTTAGAAAAATCTCAATTTTTTGCAGTTTCCGTTCATTTTCTTTGCAACCATTGCACATACTGAAATGAAATTTGGTATTCAGATTTATCAGATGACTATCTAGATCAAGTTCTGTTTTGGCTACAATTGAGCCATTTTTGACAGAGTTATGCCTTTTTGGACTTGGAAAAATTCCAAATGGGGGGAGGGGGGCATAAGTGTTTTACAAACATCTCTTGTTTACATTAACTTGCTTTTCTTATTGTTGAGTTTTTATCTTTTTATAACAGGTTAGAGGAAGTAGGAGAGATATGTAAGACACAAGACATTCCACATGTAGTGAACAATGCCTATGGTCTACAGTGTTCCAAGTGTACCCATCTCATACAACAAGTAAGTATCTATACAGTTAAAAATTATACTATAACTTTATAAGAAAGTGAGTAACTTTTTACAGTTACTGTATTATTTGCTCTGCTGTGTATTTTCTAGTCCTTTTGTATATTACTCACTGTAATGACAGTCTATAACAATTGCTAGATGTAAGTTTGAACAGATTTAAAAAAAAAAAATGTAACATCAAAGCTGAACAAGTATCTCTTAAAAGACATTATATAGAAAACTGTAATCGAACTCATGATGATGACGAGTTGTATGGTATTTAACACTTCAGGCATCCAGATCCAGAGTAGACATATTTGTCCAGAGCACAGATAAGAATTTCATGGTGCCAGTAGGAGGGTCAATCATAGCGGGATTCGATGATCAACTCATCCGACATATCAGCAAGTGTTACCCAGGTAAATAAGCACTTCATCCCTAGCACAAGGCATGTATTAAATCATAAATATTGGGGTCCACTTTTATCCAGGTATAGAAGCACTTTATACTTAGCACAAGGCATGTAAAAAAGAACATTGAGGTCCACTTTTACCCATGTACTATTTGGGTTCAGTCTTCATTTCCTCAAAATTATTTGTCATCCTTCACATCAGACAGTGTCGCCCAGGTATATAATCACTTAAATCATAGCACAAAGTATTTAACAAATAATGAATATTTGAGTCCAGTTTTCACTTTCTCCAAGTTACCTGTCTAGTAAGTGAGAGAAATTGAGACAACTGAAAATTTATTCATATATAAGGGATTTGAATCAAAGAGTGCCATTTTCACAAGGTCATGACCTCTATTGCCACTATTCTATTTATAGGTAGGGCCTCCTCTTCCCCCTCCACAGACCTCCTGATCACCCTCCTTAGTATGGGGGTCCAGGGATACAAGGAACTCCTCAAAGAGAGGAAAACAAACTACATGACTCTACAGACCAGGCTCAGTGAATGTGCTCAGAAGCATGGAGAACGTTTACTTGCAACATCTCACAATGGGATTTCAATGGGTGAGCAAAATGACTTCTTAATTACAGTGTTAGTTTTTTCACTTGAATACCTTGTATTTGTTTTCCAGAAGTTATGTTACTGGGGTATTTAAATGTTGATGATATTTTACAAGAAAAAGAATGCAAAGGGGAATAAAGATAATGATTTTAATAATTCAAGAAATATTTCAACTTGAGTTCTCAAGTAGTTTGATAAGATTGAATCATAGAAGGAGATAGCGTCTCACTGTTTTACTTATTTAAAATATCAAAGTTCTATGCATGTGTAACTATGTGTAATGTAATAAATTTGATTAATTAAAAAGTATCAGTTGTTGTAATTGTTCAATATACTGTTTTTGTGCTTTGCATATATGTTTAAGTGTTACTTTACATACATATATACCCCTTTACAGGATATAAGTACGGTATTGGGTTTTAATTTAATGACTCTTTATCAGCAATATCAGGAACACGTGGTTATCTCCCTTTGAGATTAATGTATTTTACCACATGTATTTGACCAAAATGACCTTTGTTTTCAGGTATGAGCTTATCAACATTCCAGTGCAATGAGGAGAGTGTCACAGACTTAGGCTCCAAACTCTTCACAAGGCTCGTGTCGGGAACAAGGTAACATGTTACTATCTATGTTATGCGATCAGAAGGTCACATAGGGGTTATGTACTTTAAAAGTTTCAGGAAGTCTAAAAGTTTTGAAAAGTTTTGAAAAATTACCAGGGTACTACATTTTGGGTGGGCTGGAAGAGGAAAATAAACTATTTGTACTTTTGTAATTCTATCTGGCTGTGTTTTGTTGAAGGTTTCATGTGCTCCTCTTTGAAACATGTAAAAAAGGGTCTTTGTGATTTTAGATGAAATAGGCACACATTCTAAATCAGTTAAATCACTTTCTCAATGCTAGTAAATGATCTCTATAAAGAGCTAGCTAATTTAATATCAATGGACTAAATTACTCTAATGTTAGGTTTTGCCAAAAACTCGGACATAAAAACACATTGGTGCTTTCAGACCTATATTCACCTTTGTTGGGAAGATTTTGTGGACAGTTGAGTTTTCTTGAGGTCATTTTTTTCTCTCCTTAAGATTTTGATGGGAAATACTTGAAATATGTGAACTATTTAAATGTTTCAGTACATGATTTTAAAGGAATAGTTCTTAGTACTTATTTTGCTAATTTCAAAATTAACATTATCTGCCAACAATTTAATTTATTATCAATCTCTGATAACATTCAATTTTTGTCACACATATAAGTTATTCTCTTAATATATGCATGCTCAGCTATAAGAAACTTTTTAGAAATCTCTTTAGAAGACTCTCTATGCTCCTAATACAAATACAAAAAATATTACTTGTGACACAAAAATGGAGGTCATATAGTCAATATTTATTCTCGATGTTTTATTTCATCACTTCTACCAGTACAGTTTGAAAACTTTTTAACAAGGTAGTGAACACACATAATAAACACATAATATGATAAATATTCTTTTTCCTTCAACCTTGGATAGAAAATTAAATTCATGAAATCATTTCTCTTTCTACAATAAACTAGGGTGATTCCTACAGATGGGAAGAGGAGTGAGATTTGTGGGCAGACTTTCACAAGTTTTGGAGCTCACTGTGATGACTATGGGTCGCCATATTTGACAGCGGCAGCAGCCATTGGCATGACCTCTCGTGATGTAGACTTGTTCATTACAAGACTAGATAAAGTTCTGTCTAAATGTGCCAAAGCTAAACAGTCTAGTCATATAGAGTCTTGAGCCATGATTTACAAATGGATGAAAAACATTAGAGCATTCCTTTTCATTTCAATGAAGAGTCCGTGGTTTTAATTTCAAAGAGAAGCAGGTTGTGTTATATTTAAATTGTTCATTACCTCTGAAGTATCCTTTTACTTTTTGTTTTTAACTTACTAGTACTTGAGCTGAAAACTTACTAGTACTTGAGCTGAAAACTTACTAGTACTTGAGCTGAAAACTTACTAGTACTTGAGCTGAAAACTTAAGTCAGTTTTTCTGATTGAAAAGTGAATAATGTCCATTTGTCATGTGTTGTCTGTAAGCATTTTACATTTTCAACTTTTTGGGAACTTCTAGGCCACTTTTAAAATTTGAACCAAACCTGCCATAAAGTATTTAATTTAAGAAATTTCATTCAAGAACATTCTATATGTATAATGCATAAGGGATATCGAACCTCGTAGTGACCTGGGCTTTACCGGCAATTCTTTCAATAATAATTTAACTGGAATTTATAAGGTCTTTATCTGAAACTCATCAATAAGGACCTGCATACCAAAGAAAGCAATTCAAAATATATTTTTAAAAAAAATAGATTTTAAAAAAGGCAAAGGGGAAGAAACTGACAGCCAGAAATGAAACCTACATCTTCATTTAAAGTGGACTTGTATTCCCCCTTTGACCTGGCAAGAAGAGATACCACCCCAGCCCTTCATGAATCCTTTGACCTGGCATTTATCTGATAAAATCAAACAGTTAAAAATAACTTGCTGATGCTAAATACAATCCATTGTAACATGGGCGTAAGAATGTAACATAATCAGATTATAGATGTTTGAAGATAAAAATAAACTGAATTTATAAAAGGACAAGGAAAATGGATAACATTGGAAGAATTAGAAATCAAGGGGTTAACATTTTACAATGTGATTGTGTTTGATAATTCAAAGAGAGACAGAAGCTAGTCTCACAGCCAAAAATGTATACAAACATGATAAAATTGGTAATTGTTCAAAAGACATCTAATGAGTCGAGATTTTTGATGTCCAGTCAGCCTATTATCACACCCATAGTTTTATCTTAACAAAAGTGATTTTTGAGTTGAGAATTTAGCGGTTGCAACAGTTCAGAAAAAGTACATAACATGCGTAAGCAATTTCTATGGAAAGGTATTACTTGAATTGCTATTTCAAAATTGGCTTTTCCAACTTCAGTCATGAATGACTTTTACAACTTTATTAATGCTTCATGAGTTTGTAGTTAAAATCATGTTGCCGTTGTACAATTAAAAATGAGAAGAAACGAATTGTTTCGAATTATTATTAAAAGGGGTGATTTTAATCGTTTTTTATATGCTGAATCAATAAATCTAGTACACTTCTTTTTATACGCCCGTCTTAAGACGGGACGTATTATGTTATAGGCTTCATGTTCGTCTGTCTGTCCGTCTGTCCGTCCGTCCGTCTGTTAGCTTTTCTCGTGTCCGGCTCATAACTTTAATACTATAAGGCCTAGAGTTATCAAACTTTGTCAGCTGATACATCTTGGGTAGAAGGTGTGTCACGCACAAAAAGTAGGTCGCTCTGACCTATAATTAAAAAGTTATAGCCAAATATGGAAAAATCCTGTCCGGTCCATAACTAGAAAACTATTAGACTTAGGATCATCAAACTTGGCCAGTTTATGCATCTTATGTAGAAGGTGTGTCGCGACCTATTTCAAGGTTACTGTGACCTTTAATTTAAGTGGAATTTAAAAAAAAAGATCTTTTTTTCTATTCATATACACATTCAAAAAAATGTAAAACTATTGCACTAACCTTATTAGAAAAATGTTAAATCAAGAAAATACTTATTGTTTTTAGCATATACTTGACAGCAATCTATAACAAATATAATGTATGTTAGAGAAATTCCACCACTCCCATGAGTCTAATTATCAAGCACTGGTCAAGAAAAATTTTGATAACAGAAAATTGCATGTCAAATTAGAGAGAGAAATTAATGAGTTTAGTGTGAGGAGTAGCTGTAAGAGCATCGGTGCTATCTATATCCCTTGAGTATTGGGCCAAATGGGTAAGCCTGTTGGATTAAAAATAGCTTCAGTTGGCTAGCCGAAGTTTTAAAATGAATTTGATGAGAAGAATTAAAACTAATTTGATATTGCAAATTAAACTATTTTGATATTACATAATATTATGAACTTAAAAATTAATTTTATGGGGGTAGGGGTGGAATCTGCATGCCCATATGAATTGCATATTAACAATTAACTGTCTGACATTAAATCTAAAAAAAAAAATCATTGATGTTTTGTATGTTTTAAAAATGTTTTATGGTAGATAGTGCAGATCCAATAATCTTTTGGGAGTAATGAGTAGACAAGCATCCAGTTAAAGATTAATTAATGTGTTCAATGTAGGAAGGCTAGCTGCATGTCTCTTTCATTTCTTCAGAGCATGGTCTTATGGGAATTAGACAGAGGAACTGTTGGTCAGTTTATATTTGATGGCCAGCCTTTTATTTCCAAAATTAATTAGGTATTGATTAAGTTGTGTAATTTGATATTGTTTAATATGATAGGCATTTGGCAAGGTATAGAAATCTATGAATGGTGCAATATTTGTTATAATTAATGCATACACCACAGGAGATGGATAAACAAATTTTTTTAAGGTGTGTAAAAATCATTGAAATCTTAAAATCAAGGTTGACATGATTTTCCTGCACTTTTAACTGTTTAAGATACATTGTAATTGTAATTTTTTGACGGGCGTATCATGCTGTGGCGTGGCACTTTATTAGCAAGAAAAATGGTGTTGATTTATCAATGTGTATATCTATCAAATTTATCAATTTGATTTTAAAAATCAAACATCTAATGCACTATGTTTGTTTAAAAATCATTCTAAAATATATGTATGCCATGGTTTGATTTCTTTAAAAGGTATAGTTGAAATGCTCTTCATTGCGGAGTTGTATACGTCATCCTCTATAAAATTATTTGAGATGGACGAAGAGAAATAGGCTCTTAAAGTTGAAAGTTATGTGTAAAGTAATATGAAAGACCAAGGGCAAAAATAATTTTACACAGTTTTCTGGCTATAATAAAGTTCATATTAAATAAACGAAAAAAAAGCTAATGGAAATTTAGAATTCTCAATTTTTAAGTAGGAAAAACCTTGTTGATGATAAGGTCTAGATAATTGTTTGAATAACCAATTTTAAAGTTGGAAAAAAGAAAATAAATGTTTAAAAACTCACATTTAATTTGAAAAACAAAACTTTAAAGTTCGAGAGGCAGACGTATGATTACACATGTATAATTACTAAATTTAACAGAGTTAAAAAGTCAAATTTAAGTTGGAAAAGCGAAGATTAAAGTTAAAAAATTCTACTTAAAAGTTAAATAGCCGAGATTGAAGTTTGAAGTGCCAACTTTAGAGTTGAAATAACACTGTAGTACGTGAAATAACTTTCTTTTTGAAAAAGCCAACTTTTAAGTTTATAAAAGGCCAACTAATGTGTTGGAAAAGCAGAGATAAAATTTTGAATCACTATAATTTTTAATTTCAGCGAGAAAACCAAGAAAATACTTTGAATCATTAATTTTAATGTTAAAACTATCAACTTCAAAGTTTGAAATATCAATTTCAAAGTGAGAAAAACTAAGATTTAAGTTGGAAAAACCAACTTAAAAGGTGGACTTTGATAATGAGGAAATTGCACTTTAGCTCGGTATTTTTTCTGCTACATATGTGTTTGCACTTTCGAACAAAGAAAAACTTAAATTGTTCATATGAATTGAGTGAAAGTACGCAAAATATTTGTACTGTATGTACGATTGCCTTATTCCTTACACCTCGGTGCATTCTAGACAGTTGTATACCTGTGTAAGTAAAGGCAGGTATCTTACCTAGTACATGCATTTTACAACGAAATATAACGTTAGGGTTACAAAAAGGGAAAATCTACTGTTCTTGCATGTGTAATTTAGCATTATAATTTTATTGTCTGAGACTTTCAATTTCAAACAATTACTGTAAATATGATTTAAATGCAGAAAATACCTGCTAAATTAACATTGACAAAATAATTCATATTTCTTATTAAAGTTGAAGCATTCAAAAAAATTTTCCACCTCTGAAAGATACAGTATGTCGACAGATAAAAAATATATTGTAATTATTGTTCCCTCAAAAGGCGCTCAGAATCACGTTAAATTCTTAGAAAAATAACATAAAGTAAACAACATCACACATATTTGTTGGGGGGTTTTAAAAGTACATGTACATACTCTTATTCTTCCCATTGTTCATTTGACAACTTTTAGCACTTGGTAATTTCTTTCATCAATTTTTAGAACTGCAAAAAATGTAAAATTCTCTTTTTTAAATAAAACCACCCCAAATTTTTTAATTTTTTTTTAAAATTGAAAAGTTAATAAATTTTGCATTTCCATCTGATTAAAGAAGATGTGTTTGTGTAAAATTCATTCTGACGGTTGAAGATTTTAAACTGTAATTCAAACTCTATGGTACCCAAAGTAAGATAGTAAGATATCGTAAAGGAAATACCTGTTGAATAAAAAGCCTGTAGCACCAGTCATTCAATTTTTTTCTCCAAGGTTTAAGTTTTTCAAAAGTGGATTAAACTTCAAGGTCAAGGACAAATGTCAAAAATCATGGTGTCCAAGGGAATGTCTTATAGACAATACATTTGTGCAATATAAACGCCATACTGTCATCAACTGGTTAAAAGTTATGGCCACGGTAAATTTTACGAAAGCGGTCCAAATATCAAGGTCTTGGTTAAGAGGTCAAATATCTTGATACCAGAAAAAAAAGGACTTGTCACAAAAAATACATCTGTTAAAAATTATATCCATAGTTCCAACCTATCAAAAGTTATTGGCAAGGTAAATGTTTTGCGACCAAACAAACAGGTTAACATACCGAAAGATAAGCAGACAGACGGACGTGTATTGCAAAAACTGAAAAAGACTTGCTCTTATATTTTTGGAAAACTTACAAAACAAATTTTTCATGGATGGCAAAAACAATTTTATACAGTTGATTAAATTTTTTTCGGTCAAGAAATGCAATTACAACATATAAATAAAATTTTAAATACTAGTAATCATGTAGTGTTTGAAATTGATTTCAGATTTTTAGAGTGTTTTAGTGTAGGTAGTACACGGCCTTTTCCTTGTTTTCTAGAATTCGAAAAACTATTACGCTTACCATCTTGATAAACTTGAAACCATTTTATTAAGATACTTTGTTCATCATATGCTGTCTCATATCGAAGTGTCAGTTTTCTTCATTTCTTACCGATGTGTAAAAATGTAGGAATACACAATTGCTACGCCTTAGTAAAAATAAAGTTACCTTCTCCTTCCTCCTACATAAATACAGGTAGTAATATTTTTTTTAATTTGTTTTCCTATTGCCTTTTATTCTTCTATTCTCTATAAATCATTTCGTTCAATCAATCAATTATTATCTAAGCGTTTGGGTATACATTTTAGATATATGCAATAATGTAGTAATTTGGTTTTTTGATAATAATTCAAACTATTTTGTTTTCGTCAGTTGATTCAATTGAAAACATGATAAATCTACATCTGTATCACGTAACAACGTATGAAATATTTATGCCAGATTGAATATTTCATTTCTTTCACGGTAGACGTTTGGAGTATGAATTTTATCTCCATAGAGCTCGAGAAAGAGGATTATGATATTTTGACATTCCGAGATCTTAGTGTTGTGGCAATTTCTTACCTCTCCATAAAACAATCATAAAACATGAAACTCTATTTTCAGCCGAGTAAGATTTCATTAAAATTGAAGAAATAGCTAAAAGTTTAGTAATGCCCAAAATCCAGAACGGTGTGACGTCATGAAAATACGGCACAAACAAAACATTTAATCAAATTATGGTTGTAGATAAAATCAACTCAATTAAAAAGACACGAGGCAAATAAAAAGATTAATCAAGGGGTAATTGACATTGTGTGACTTTATATTGCATTTAATTTATTATACAAATAAGAGACACTAATATGCGAATTATATTTACTAGTGATAAGATTAACTTTTAAATTATTATAAGTAAATCAAGTTACTCGGAAAACTAAAGATGATAGCATGCAGATAGACAAAGCTTTAAATGATTTTTCAAAATCCTTGTTTTTCTTGCGTCGTTAGTATTTGGGAGTATGAACCTTATCTTATCTTGTGTTGCAACAGTTTTTTTTTTTCGAATTTTATATAAATAATAATGCTCCAAAGCTTTAATAAGTGTTCGCTTCTAATTTGTCTAGATAAATAGACCCAGTAAACTTAATATTATTATTTTATGGCCGTTGTAAAGTCGACACATTCTATAAATATCTGTAAAATAGTCATTTAATGATTTTTTTTGTTTCTCTTGATTCATGTGAAATTCGATACACTTAAATAAAGGGAGGGCTTTTAAGACGCAAACTGAGTCAGTACGATAAAAATGTTCACTAAATCAGCACTTCTACTATGTGGTTTATGTGTTTTTCTTACATATTTTTTAACATGATGTCAGCTGTTTTTGCTCATATTGAGATATATATTTTAATCGGTGTAGGCGAAGAACTAGCTAATCCGAGTTAAAATCAACATTTGTCTTTGTACACTATCTAATATATATAATGTAAAGGTACCTGCTAAAATATTTAAGCAGTAGTTGATGATATTGCATTATTAAAGGAAACGTTAAAAGAACTTGCTTTAAATCTTCGATAAATAATTTTGCTGTAAATCATAGCGCTCTAAAGGTATATTTGGAAGATTGCTCAATTTCTACGAGAGAGATATAAGCAAACAAGCACGGAAAGGCATATTACATCTCACATGCAATAGAAACAGGCATGTCTGTGTATTGAAATCTTTTAAAAATGATAAATGACAACATTCCTTTGGTAAAGGTCATAAATTTTGCTGAATATCAAAACTATTGTACAAAATGTTGCACTTGATTATAATCTTAAAGTAAAATAATCCACCTTGGCACATTAAAGTGTATCTCTTTGATTCTGAATAAAGTGATTAAGCAGATATGCAGCTCTGACATATGAAATTAAGATTCCTGATTAGATCTGCAGAAAACGAAAGAACTTATCTATAATCCGTTTTTGCATACAACATTTCCTAATTGGGTGAACTCTTAATCTAGGGTCCTGTATTAAATTTCTATTGATGTTTGCAATTCTTTCATCATCATTTGACCCACCGAAAATAAACCTCAGAATTTTTACATTTCCTTTTGTTATCTATAAATTTTGATAACAAGATTTTGTTCTTGATAGCATTCTATTTTTTACCTGTTAATCTTTCTTTACTGACTTCTGTACAATAACAGTGACACTGCAAGACTATCTTTATATTACTAGATATATACATTTCCCTGACAACGGTTTTATTAATGTTATAAATAAAATAATTGCTTTAAGTCCTCATTAAAGGATTCACGTTTTGTATACCTTATTTTAGCACAAGATGCATTTTGTTTAATCATATGAAATCAAATCTTATCATTCATCATATGTCGGCGTCGGCTTTTAATTGGCGCTGTGACTAGCACACTGTAGATAATAAAAAACCTGCGCTGATGATAATAAATTATTACGAACCATTGATTCATAATAGGAAGAGTCTTCTTCGAGTCTATTGTTACGGATTTTAAATGCATTTTAATGTGAAAACAAGACACACAAAATGATATTCATCTGTTAGGGTTGTCAGGTGTACCTGTCGATTGTTAAAATACCGGTAATGTCCTAATTTGTTATTATAGAAAAATTCTATACACGGTAGACCATAAAAAATTTTAAAAATTAAGAGAGCAAAGATTTAAATACTACATGTAGTAAGTTTTTTTTGCATATTTCCTTGATTGAAATAAATTTCCATAAAACATACTAAGTAATAGATATGCAATTTTTTATGAGTGAAAGGTTACTGGTATATGTAAGAGTATTGCCTTCATATAGTTAAACACTCTAAACAAGGCCCATCTTCATAAAAATTGTTTGAATACCCTCTGACAAAAAATGGCCCAACTCTTTTTTTTAAAAATCTTATTCTGTCAACAAATATGTTAAAATTTTCTGAAAAAAAGTTGGTGTCCCATGATAAACAATTTGGAGGCATATAGCTTTTGTCCTGCCTGTCTGTACGTCTTTTATTGCAAATTTGCAAAAAAGTTAACCTTGTGAATAACTTTTATTTGGTTGAAGCTATATGACTTTTGTATTTCACATTTGTATTCCTTCAGAAAGACCTTTTTGTTAGATACTAACCTACTTGGCATCTTAATTTTGTTATTGACCAATTCTTGCTAAATTTTACCAAACTTTTACCTTGACCACAGCTTTTGAGCGATGTGTGCTGAAGCTTTTGTAATTCATTTGTGTTTTTCTTATCATAAAATCTTTCCTTGTGTACAGATGTCTTTGAATTTTTGACATTGACCTTGGAGTTTGATTCTCTGTAAGAAAAAAATGACTTTATTTTGAAGTTTTGAAAGGTTGGAGCTACGGATTTCATAAATTACACAAGGGCATTTTCTAACGTTACTTTCCTTTGGTTCATCAATTTTGATCTCTTTCCTATATTTTTTTTTACCCAATTTACAACACCTAACCATTTGCCATAACTTTTGAATGGTTGGTGCTAGGGGTTTTATATTTCTCTGTTGCATTTCTTGTATACTAGTACTTGCCTAATTTTTTTTAATTTGAGGCTAACATACTTAAAAGGCCAAATTTATTCAATTGAAAACGATTGCGCACTGGGAAGTTTTGTTGCTGCAATACATGTTTGACTACGGTTGTTACATAATGTAATGGGGAGGAAAGTACAAAAAGAAAGTCACCCAATGTTTCGCTTACATTTTTTCTGCATTTCCTTCAAAAGAGGGCCAATAAACCTACTTCATCTGCTTGCGGGGTCATCGACATTTAGGACATATGAGTGCAATTTTATTCTTGAGGCACGCACCAATTATTTGTACACTTGTGTTACATATACTTGAATAAATTCTCACATTTATAACAATTAAGTTTCCCTTAAGACATCGCTAGTTAGTGGAAGGTATTTTTTTTTTGCTTCCGTTCTGATAAGTTTTTTTTTTAAATCATCAAATTCTCAAGGATTTTTTTGTCTGCGAGATGGTTAACCTGATAGACAACTACTGTCATAAGAAACATTCCTTGATCGAGCAGAAATCTGACCGTCTGTGCTTATAATTTAAGGAAGTTTATCTCAGGGTGTACAAAACTAAGACCTAACTGTTTGCTGCAGAATCTTTTGTGCTTTATTGTGTCAACATAAACATTGAAAACATGGGTCAGGGCACGTTTGATTGCTTCTAAGGATGTATTCTTGTTTTCACAAGCACCTGTCTACGACTAATCCTTACGTTGTATATACGTTATAGACGGATTACTGACAAGGCCGATGATTATTTTCCATACGACAGAGGGAACAGTAAATTATGTTTTATTTGCCGTATAGTGGGATGTTAATTCTGACATTTTTATAGTGTTACCCGAAACCCAAGTTTAAGAAAGACTTGACTTTTTTTGCAACAGCAGTTCACACATGGTAAACCCACAGCTAAGCTCATTTGATGAATGCAGTAAGCAAGGGTTTTCCTGGCAATTTTATTTTTATATTTTTGTCTGCTGCCTTCAGAATCTGGAAAGTTCAGTTGATATTCTGTGACGCCCTCATAAATGTCTCTCTTCCTAGATCATCGGCGCGTTACGTAACAGTGCAAAGGCATCATGATGAAGTTTCTTAATTCTCGGTTTTTGTTTAAACGTAAACACCTATATATGCAAAGTCAGCTGGGGACAATACGTCAAATAACTGGATGAGTGTTAATCCGTTGCATCTGTTATATGGCTGAATTTTAGGTCACTATCATGTATCGATATTTCTCAAATTTCTTTTTATGTGGTGTATTTGGACAGGTTGTTTGACTATTTTTCTTTGATTCTTCTACATCTGTGGTATTGGGAGTATTGTGGCCATTTAAATTAAAAAATTAGGTAAAACAGTTCAAATTTCAACCGCGTGGTTTAGTATGGGTCAGCGATCCAATGGATTTTAAATTCTGCAAAATGTGCACGCGCTACTAATTAGAGGCCACTAATTGCCCAGTCTTCGAGGGAAACACCCCGTCTCACTTGTACAGTATATTTTGTGCAACGATCATCAATCCAAAATGCAACTTTCAAAAATCATCCAGATCATTTTCGAAATGTTCGGAATATTTTATCTCTATTTTGGACTTTTCTCCGCTGTTTGTGCTCTTCCCGATTTCCAAGACGGTGACATTAGGCTGATAGGCGGACGTACGGAGAATGAGGGGACGGTCGTGATTTACCATGACGGAAGGTGGGGGAGCATATGTGACCGGGGTTGGGATATCAGAGACGGGAATGTCGCCTGTCACCAGCTTGGCTTCCAAAGAGCACTCCAGTCTCTTCGCCGCAGTCCTTATGGTCCCGGACGCAGTGAGTACTTATTCAATAGACTTCTTTCGTTGTCAGGCAAACTATTTAACAACATTACAGTTATGCCAAGGGTTTGGTAAATTTAATCAATCAAAACACACATTTCTTACATTTACATTTTATGAAATGTACGTGTGCTGTTTGGAATCAGATACTCGAATCTATACTATTACAACAGTTACTAATAGTTGAGAGACCCATTTAAAACCGTAAATACTTCTAGAACCTTTACGTGCAAATATATTTATCATAAATTAAAACCTGTCATATAATGTCAAAAACATGAATTATCATTCGATCGTGCATAGGTCTGCAATACAATAATAACTGATCCATATATTCATATTGTGTTCAAAAGATTTAAGGACGACTCGTGTATATAGTCTCATTGTGTGTTAACAGGTGTTAAATAGACGTCAGTTAAGCGTTGCTCTAGTTTCTTACTGATTATATTCGTGGTCAAAGGGTCACTAGTTCTATAATATAAATAATATACATTTATTCTTTTTAAAGTATACATCAAACGTAATCATTGACAAAATTCATCAAATTTTTGAATTAAAGGTTAAGAAGGTCCATTACGCTTTGTAATTTGTGCAATGATAATTTGTTTTATTTATATATCAAAACAATGGTTAAATAAATGGTTAAAGGATGGTATTTTGATAAAATTTTATTTTGGGGTTTTCTACTAATTGGGCATAACTTGCAACGTTCGGAATATCGTACTTTTAATGAAGCGAGTCGTAGTCGCATATCTAGACAAAAGATATGTACGTAATGCAGCGTAATTCCAAAAAGCTTAAGCTTATTTCGGTTTTTGTCTGCGCTATAATGCAAAAAAATTGTTTTGATGAAGAATAGTATGTCTAGAAATCCACACAGATAACATAAAATGGGGTTGATAAAGATATTTTCTATTCTTTACATCGCAAAAATTATATAAATGTCTTTCCTGACCTTTTTGTTTTTATTAATATAGATGAAAAAGATGACACTTTTTAACACCTTTTTTCAAAACGCTTCGTGAAACAATTAGTGTGAAAACAAGCATTTAAACAAATCTTTTGTAAGCTTCAAAGTTTACAATCAAAGGAAGCCACAAACAAGATTACAAAGAAAATGCACAACAGTGCTGCAAATGCATTGCGCATGCAACTATAATCTCATAACATTTTTGTCATGCATTCTTGTTAATTATGTTCATGCTGTTTGAAGTTAAATTATAAAGGAGCTCACCCCACCCCCGCTTTTCACTTAATAGGGTTTATAATATTTATCACAGGCATTTTCAGATGCTTTGAAATATACGTGATCATGATCAGATCACGATAAGTAATAAGGAAATTATGATTAACCTTAATTTGAAAAAGAGACCGAAGAGGCGTTTCGGATACATGCTCTGCTTTAAATCTTTGTTTAAAACATTCAAGTGACAAAAATATATATATAATAATAAGGATGAAAGGTTTAATTTTGAAAAAAATAGAAAGTTAGCAATAATAATTTAGAAATTAATAATATGTATCAATTAGAATAAAAAAGGTCCAATATACATCCATTTTTTATTTGTATCATCAACCTTTTAGAACTTATACAACAGTTGGTTTATTTGAAATACTAGATTCTTGAATATAACTTTCAAGGTGTGAACAAAATATCTTGTAATGAAATATATATGTGAATATAACGAACGGTATTTGAGCTCAAAAGTCCATTACACATTACAAAATAGGAGCAGAGCAAACACGGACTTCCAAAATGTCAGAGATGGGATCGGGAGCTAAAAAGGAATTAGCGTCCTTTTCTGACCGATCACATCCGCCGTATACTCCTTCTCATGTTCAGGAAAAAACGGAAGAATCTGTAGACAATTTAGTAGAAAAAATGACTTAACAATCAGTATGAAAAAAAGACAGTCATCATTTGACTTAATGATGGAATGTATTTGATGACAAGGTCAGTGTACCGACCTTAGAAGCTACGAAATGGTGACTTTGAACGAGACTGCTGATATCCTCGCTTCTGAAATATAATGCACATTGTTACTAAACTTTGGTTCATCCGCTTATACATGAAACCAATCTGGCCTGCATCCTTTGCATTTTTTTACCATTAAAATACATTGCAGCAATTTTCACACATGTTTAGCGTTGTCCAAAGCTTTTCTTCAGTTGAAGGACAGCTGAAAATGATGATATTATAAGCAAAATAATTGCACTCCCTACATGATGAATTTTGTTCTTCGATTGTACATAAAACTGAAGAAAAGCTTTCGGCAAAAATATGAAAATTTCTGAACAATGCTCTTCGATTGGAAAAAACAACACTTTTCAACATGTAAAAGTTATTTTTCATTTTACTAGTCTATATTTCTAAGTAACATTTATCATTACGAAATATGCACTTTTTATTCTATATTATTTTTTCCTCACAGATTATTAAGTCATCATTCAAAACATTCATTTCAAATTATCATTTATCCAACTGCAAATTGTTTACGACTACGAAGAGTTTAATCTTGATTATCCAAGAACCATTTAATGAAAGAAAAAGAAAGCAATTCGGTTTTTTTTTCTGTGAAAAGATTTAATCAGATGTTCATCACAGAATTCGGTATCAACAGCTAAAACAGCATGCAGCAATCAATGAGAAACGCATCAAGTGCATACCTCATGAGTAAACGAATATCTTGAGCATGAAACTAAAGCTATTGAGCTGGGAATGCACAATCTACTCATTACTCATTAATAAATGTTGTGCGAGGGCGAGACAAACATTTTTTGTAAGATCATAGAGGTGCATTACTATAACTTAACAAGTGTTCGAGATATGATCCATTAATACTTACCCTTTTTTAAAACCCTTTCCTACCAAAACCTTGGCCTTTTTTCCATTTCTTAGATTGCAGCTCTTTTTCATCTTTAAAGTTTATAGTGTGTAAAAGTTTTTTTTAATATAAAAATAATCTCAAGCACAGTTTTGATATCCGTTCTTCTTGAATAAAAGTAAAAGATGCCTTAAATGTTTTTTAGGATATTTTAAAAAAAATTCTGCCTGATGACTTGTTCTTTATAACGGTCGAAAGAAACGAAAAGTAATTGTCTACTTTACATAACAAATTATCTTTCATTTAATACTGATCTGCTTTCTGAAAACAGGTATAACATGTATAGCAAACTTTTTCATATTAATTGATGAAAATCGGCCCTTGCCAGAAAAAATTCTTTGAAATTCAGCAAAAAGCCACTGCTTGTTAGCACAAAATTTCTACGGGTACGGGTCACTGCATTTGAGATATAAATACAGGGATTAACCAGCTGTTACTTTTAAGTGTTTCAAGAAGCAGACATTGGAATGGCAAAAAAAACAAGGAATCCTTGTTTTAGCCGTTCCGAGGTCGCGGTTATTTTTGCTGAGCAATCCAAATGTCACAAAGGTTACTTCTGAACTCCTCCAACATTACTTACAGAGTTTCGTAATGTTTAACATTTCATTATTTTATG
Source organism: Saccostrea glomerata (assembly GCA_003671525.1). Classification (NCBI taxonomy): domain Eukaryota; kingdom Metazoa; phylum Mollusca; class Bivalvia; order Ostreida; family Ostreidae; genus Saccostrea; species Saccostrea glomerata. The sequence goes on along the minus strand of PRKT01000044.1, from coordinate 617,767 downwards.
CTGACATGTATTTTTGGTTTAACATTACCCAAATTGTGATTATTTATAAGATTGCAAAAAACACTTCTCGCATTTCAAAGGGATATTTTTCGGTTTTGTTTTAGCAATACTATTTTGCAAAACATTAGATTTTGCCTTATGTATAAAAGTAAAGTGCAAATGCCTGTATAGATTTTTCCCAGATTTTAACACGGAAACATTTTTTATGTTAAGCCAAATAATGTTAAAGATTGTTCGATATATCATCGTGTAACTTAATACCTGTGTGGTCTTATTCTGATGAAACATATTGCATTAAAAACTCAACTCATGATCGCCATATTGAACAAATCTGCAATCTGCATGATCAATATGACAAAATTGTTTCTTCATCAGTCCTTGGGGGCCATTTAAGTAACAATCGTATGTCAATTTCATGTTCACGCCTCATAAAGTTCCACACCTACCTAACAGAGAAAAGAATCCACATTAACCCCAGAGCTTAACCTCTGGTATTCAATGTCCAAGACTTATTTTTCTACCCAGATTTATCTCTTCTGGCTTTGATAAGAACCATGCGATTTCAGCGATCCATGCTGTTCTATGTTTACCCGTGCTGTCTCCGTGTTCAAGTTGAACAAAGGGACGATTCATAAACTTTTGACAAATATTACAATAAAGCGTCTAGTTCATTCATAAATCTGATTTACGGACCTATACTATGCGTGATCAATGGATATTGTTTGCCGAAGATGTGCCAAAGAATTATGTAACCTTTGCTCTGTCTAGGGGCTTCTATCTCTAACCTTTGTTACGGCCTTTGTTGTATATGCTTCTTATATCGCTGAATATCAAGAATTTAAGCCTAGATATCAAGGGTATGAATTTAATGCGTTGTTTCTCTGCTGTCTTCTTCTATCTGATGTGCATTTGTGAACGTGACGTTTCTCAGGAACTATCATAGTCTTACTCCACAGATTTATTTCGAATTCTTCATCAAAATTTCTTTAATATGTTGCATTTCAGTGCTAAGTATAAGATGTAAACACCCAATTTAAAATACTCCTAATATCATTTGTGTTGTACAAACATCCAATATAAAAAATACTCCAAATATCATTAAAAATGTTGGTTAATGCTGACGATGAATAAAATAAATCAGGTTTTATTCACGTAAACAGCACATCCTTAACAATTTAGATAAGATACGATACGTTTTTATGATTCTGAAATAAATCTTGCTAAAAAGCACTTATTTAATTGATAACTTCCTCGTGATATAAAACATTATACATTGTATATTAGCCTCAAAGAAAATATTTCTTATTCAATTACCAAAAATACATTACGTAAAATAAACATTTTCCCCTTAAATTTATTATTCATATCATTTTGAAAAAAAATATCTAGGGCAACTAGAATTTTAAAAGTTAGAAGGTCTATCGTTCATTACGCAAAAATACACATATAAAACTTTAAAATGTTAAAACCATGTCTCTGAATGGATGAACTTTAATATTGAATGTTATCTTGTTTTAAAAAACTTCAAGAACAGTCGTAGCCTTTCGATTGTGGTTAGATAGTGGTGTTCGTGTTGTGTAGTTGTATACATGTATATGCCTTGATACTGTATACCGGCGGTGTCGTCTTTCAGAGGGTGGACAGATCTTCGCTGTAGATTGCTCGTCTTAAAACAACTATCTCTCTCAACCTTAAAGGTATCTGATCACGGCAATTTTGAGAACCAACAAACCATGAGACAAATTTATTTTATGAATTTGCAAGGTGTTGTGGGGTGAAAAATACATACCTTGTAAGAAGAAGACGTCATGTGCATCTGGATCAATAGGAAAGGGCAAATTGTCTGTTGGAACCGTATATAACGTGGTTAGGTGGTTCTTGGTGTATCGTTTTCATAGTACAAGGTTTCGTTTCCGGTCTTATGAAAACAGATACAGTTGGTGTATAGATATAGCAGCAATTAAAGCACGTCAGATAAAATTTCTCCAGAAAGAGAAAACAGTTTTCAAGTTATTCTCACCAGAGTCACCTCTGCCTATGATTTATGAGATATCTTGTCAGGTTTTTCAACGTATGAATTTTAAACAAATTTTACTTAGCATAATTCTTTTTAAAAAAGCGTCCGCAATAAAATAATTGAAAAATGATTCTTGTATTCAATCTGATTTACAATTTTTGGAACGATTTACTTTTACAAAAAGAAAAAAGTCAGTTAAAAAGGGGTTGAAAATGAAAAATTAACTTGATAAATATCATTTTATGAAATGTGATAACGAACAGTTTTCGAGCTCAGAAGTCTATTAAACATTAAAAGATAGCCGAATAGGAATCACAGACCTCTAAAATATCAGAGTTGGGATCAGGTGCCATGGAGGAGTGAGCATCCATCCAGAAAATTCGTAAACAATTCAGTGTGTAAATACATGTAAATAATATAAATGGTCTAACAATCAGTATAAAAAAAGTCTGTCATCATTTGACTAATAAATGATAGATTGCATTTGCTGACAAGGTCAGTGTATCGATCATACACTTTACGTAATTATGACTTTAAACGAGACTGCTGATATTCTTGAGTCATCACATTGTTTGTCAATAACTTACCATGTTTTAGAAATTGTACATGCTTTTCCGTATCGATTTAGCTAAGAGATATATCTCCGAATGCAAGTAACAAGGGTATAAGTAAAAGGAAGTTGATGATTGAAAAGTTAAAGTCATCAAGTTTATCATAAAGCTTTGTTGTTAGATAACCATTAATATCAAAGTAAATGCATAAATAATTCGATGTTTTTATCGATATTTTTACTTACTTATTATAGCACACCGATGGCTGACAGGCTTGCGGTGTGGTGGAAGGGAGCTCAGGCTTGACCAATGTCGCCCTCGAAGATGGGGAATAGAGAGGGATGAGAGGCACTGTCAACAGTACAGTCGTTCTGCGGCGGTTGTCTGCATGCCAAGAACAGCACCCTCGACATCTTCTTCTACTACAACCACCACAAAGGCAACCACAAAATCCCAAGCCACATCCACAACAGAAAGACCATCAACAAAACAGATTGCAACAACATCCAAGCCAACGACCATTGCACCGAAAACTTTATTTGTTGAAAATAACATTCCACCAGTTAAAACAATTCTTGAAGAAGATATTGATGAGGATAATAAGGAGAAACATGCAATTTCTGAAAGATATTCGAATAGAAGCATAATTTACGATGAAAACAATAACAATGAAAATGTCATTCCCGATCAGAGTGTCACGAATAATAGACAAATTAGTTATCGTTTACAGTATGACGCTCAGTGGAGTGACACAAGACGAACAAAGGATATTGAAACCTCCCCAACAACAAAGAAACCTTCCACGACAACAAAGAAACCTCCTTCAACAACAAAGAAACCTTCTTCAACGCCAGCTGCACCCGCGCCGCGTTTTCGATATGAAGAAGAAGTTTATTCTATTAATTTACCAATGCGACGTTGGGTGAAAGATCCTCTTTTAAAATGTTGGGTTCTAGCTACAGTTCGAGGAAAGATACTCGTTGCCAAACCTGGAAGACGTCCTAAACGAATAACGAAAGAAGAGTATTATGAAAGGCGGCGAAATGAACTCGAGGCACAAAGGGGTATAGAAGATGTTTCAAATGAAATAACAACACGATCTCCACTTAATGATGCTTCTGAGACGCACGGAAACGTTGTAAATAACCGTATAGCTGATCCTGTGAGGAGCCGGACAACAACAAAACAGGTAAGAAGTGCGCAATATCCCAAGTGACTTTAAAATAAGTGGAATGAAAATTGTATTATATGTGGGTTTTGTATGAAAGAACATTATTTTCTTCATATTTTTATGAAATATTTAAAAATCACAATATTTATAACATTTGAGCATGTAATTAGGGGAAAATATGCATCATTCTGATATATTCTTATCTTGCATAAGTACATTTATCTGCATTGAATTGCCTGTCACATATATTTAATTGCATAATACACTGTCACAATGCTTTATCACAATATAGACAACAATAACAACGAAGAAACCAACAACAACACGAAAACCAAGGACAACGACCGTCAAACTTACCCCAAAGCCCACTACTTTGAAAACAACCATCAAATCAACGACGACTACGACAACAACACCAAAACCTACGACACCGAAACCTACAACATCGAAACCTACAACACCAAAACCTACGACACCGAAACCTACAACATCGAAACCTACAACACCAAAACCTACGACACCGAAACCTACAACGCCTAAACCTACAACGCCTAAACCCACAACGCCAAAACCTACAACAATGAAACCTACGACAACCACTACCCCAAAACCCACGCCAGCTCCTGCTCCAGCCGATACAAATGATGATGAAGTTTATGCCTTAAAGCTTGTCAAGAGCAAATGGATCAAAGATGACGATCTTGGATTGTGGGTGATGTTATCTAGGTCCGGAAAAGTTCTTATTGCCAAGCCTGGTCAACGATCTAAGAAAGTGACCGAAGATGAATATTACCAAATGAGAAGAGAAAAGATTCGTGAAACACAGTCTCATGACCGTATGAAATCAGATGATCCCTCACCGGGACAGGAATCAGGGCGGGCCCCAGCTCCAAGAACCAGACTGTTGCCCATTGGCACTGGAGGGAATATCATTAATGGCAATGCTAGTGATTTATCCGTGTCCTCCAACTTCATGATTGGTTCTGATCTTAATACTTCACGCAATGGAAATCCACACAGGCATGGTTCACGCATTGGAAATCGCCACAGACACAGGCATGGATCGGGGGTACCTTAATTTATGTAGATTTTAAGTTAGAGAAATGCACCATCAATTTTAATTTTTTAAGAATGATTCTTATCTGTAAAATAGACATGATGACTAATTTCTTTACAAATATTTCAAGATAAATCAACATTGGTTTTTAGAAAATGAAGATAAGACTTGCTGGACGGCGAGCAAATCGTGGTAAAATCGAAATTCTCCCCGGAGGAAGAGAGGAGTGGGGAGTTATTTGTGGGGATCATTGGACAATAAGGGAAACTATGGTTGCCTGCAGGGACTTAGGCCTTGGCTATGGACAACAACAAATAACAGTTGGTTTTAGAATTTATTTTATTTTTATGAATACACCTTTTTTCAAAACAATCTATTTGTTCTTTCAATGAATTTATTTTCCTGTCTGTTTGCATTTAATATAGAGAGTTGTAATTTTTATTGCTGTTTTATATGATGATTTAACTAAATGAAATTAAATATAACCCACTGTCTGTAACCGTTTTTCGAGAATTGTGTCCAAATTGTAAAATAAGAACATTTCTTCGATTTTTGTAGAAAGCAATCTATGGTGGTAATGACCAGAAGAAGTATTACTCTCGGGTTCGTTGTAAGGGGAATGAGAAGAGGATGTCCGATTGTGAGTGGGTGGAACACGAGGGACCAGTACAGTGCTCCTCCCGCGACTCAGTGGCTGGTGTCATCTGCACATCAGGTAAATATCACGGTTAAGTCATATTTAGAAACGATTTGTGTAAACATGTAGACGAAAGATGTTTTTTTGCTAATATGAAAATTCTCACGAAATCAACCTTAATTTAATTTTAAACATGTTGAGATTAAGAAAAGGTTTAAACACTTCGTGAATTTCTGTTTCCGGGGGGGGGGGGATTCTGTATACTAGATGTACCCATGTTTGCGTTTTAAACATGATTGGATTAAAAATTTACCTAAACTTTGTAAAAAAAAAACTATGTTGGACAATGTTTTATTTTTCATAATTTTAGGTTTTTAGTCTTCTTTGATATGGTATGCTGAAAATTCGTTAGTTCCTTAAATGTTTTTTGAAACAATATTGCTACTCAAAGATATATTTTGATCAACGTTGTTTTTTAAAAAGATCTATACTATGTCAATGACATATTCTTTTTCAGCTCTTCCTGACTTAGAACCTAGCATTTACATGTTAGAAACAACGACATTCCTACAAGATCGACATTTGTATTACCTCCAGTGTGCAATGGAAGAAAATTGTCTGGCACCATCTGCGAACGAAGCAAAACTTTCACGATGTATGTAGCATCATACAATCTGCAAATATCTTGCAAGCATTTCTCAAATTATATTTTTAAAGCAATAAAAATATAGAGGAAAGAAACAGCGTCATTGATGAAGTTTGACAGAAAGATACTTGTCTTAGATATATGCTTCGAATTTTTTTTTAGAATGTCAGGCTTTCTGGCAACTGAACTGAATTTAATGTAGACTCTGACATTGTGCAGATGCCCGAAATGTTCGAAGAACGGCTGTTATTTATATTCCAATATATTTTGTCTTATCTGATTATTTGATGATTTTTTTGTTTTTTGCTAATGGTTATATAGGTCATCAAGACAAAAACATTGTATTTTATATGAAAATATTGTAAATGTAGATTAACTGCATTAAAAATGGCTTACTGGATTTGGTAATGGTATTTCTAACTTTGACAGACTGGAGACAGAGTACTCGCCGCCTGCTGCGTTTCTCTAGTGTTGTCAAGAACATTGGGACGGCGGACTTCAAGCCAATGACTGACCGAAGTCAGTGGGAGTGGCACGCATGTCACATGTAAGTACAACGCCGAATCCAAGTGGTTTATTTCCATTGCTCTTTTTTGTTATATGAACCAGTTTTAATGCACCGTAGTGGTAAGCAATTATTATAATTTTAACATTACCAACAACACATGGTCGAACATTCATCATATTTACTAGTATGAAATTCATTTTCAATACAAATACAAATACCTTTAATATATATATAGGTAGATATTTTAAGCACTACAGAATTTGAAAGTGTTGTAAATAATAATGTAGGAATGCAAGAAAACAAACATTATTTTCTTGAACATAATGTCAAATGCCTTGCAATAATGCTTGTAGCACAACAATGTTCAACTTGATGTGCCAAATACCATAACTTATCTAAATTCTAAATTCAGTGAGCAAGGAAAGTCCTTGGGATAGTAGATGCTAACACACTGCTCAAATGCCCTAAATACTGAGTCAATTTCTAGCTAGTTGGAGCTCGCCACTGGCAAGTGGTTGTGGCTCAATATGAGTAGAAAATATCATTCATGAAGGGATGTTACACAAACAAATAAAACAATCATTTATTGAGGACGTAATACCAGAAAGAGGAATAAAAAAATATTATCCCAGAATAACATTGATTAAGATTCAAGATGTATTATTAGAAGCCATGATCCTCTATTGCATTTCACCTTTACATTGTATGCCGAAACTTCACTGCCTCCAAGGATTGATTTTTTTAAATACACGTCTACAATTTTATATCCAGGCATTACCATAGCATGGACGTTTTTGCCCATTATGATATTATGGACCTGAATGGAAATCGTGTAGCTGAGGGATTAAAAGCCAGTTTTTGTTTAGAAGATTCCGCTTGCAACCCCGGTATTTTCCCAAAATATAGCTGCCAAAACTATGGCCAACAAGGTAAACGATTTTTTTTTCTATTTCTGTGCATGGATAGACTTATTTTAGATTTGTTTATATTTCATTTTGCACTAACTTAAAGGCAATTTTTTTAGACTTCCTATAAATATATAACAAGAGATTTTTATTTTATTTAATGTATGCACATTCATGAATTTTAATTATTAATAATGAAAATGAATGTTTCTATAAAGTTATGAAAATGCCATGATGTTATTTTTTACATGAAAAGAATCCGAAGAAAAATGTTTTTGATGACAATTAAGAACATTGAAAAATAATATGATTGAAACTAAAAAAAAAACATCATAAAGTTAAAACACTCCAAAGAAAATTTTGTGAAATATAAAGCTTATGTTTACATCTTTTTTCAATGTCTTTTGAATGAACAAGCTTTAAAAAAAAAAGTGAAATAGTTTATAGAGTTCATATACATGTTAAAAACCAAATACTTTTCATTGTAGAGCCCTTAAAAATTGTTAAATAGCAATTGTTATTATCTATTACAGGAATAAGTGTTGGCTGTTCTGACAATTATATGGCAGACATAGATTGTCAATGGGTTGACATTACAGACTTAAAACCTGGAGATTACATTTTCAAGGTAAACATTTTCATATTTGAAAGAAATCCTATTTCATGTATGAACGAGATTATAAAAATTAAACAAATTTTCAAAATGAAATTTCATGCAATGTTAGATAGTTTTAGTTTATGTTTGTGCTTAGTGTTAACATTGCTCATATTACAATTGTGTAAGCATTAGAATACAGATGATAAATTCATTTAGATAAGACCTTAACACTACGTAACTTTCCATGATAAGCGTTTGTTATATATCTCAGAATAAATTAACAAATACCTCAAGTGAAACCATAACTGGAAGACATGCTCTTTTCTTTTAAAGGTGGAAGTCAACCCGAAAATGTTGGTTGCTGAAATCAGCTACGATAATAATGCTGTTATATGTAATCTAGAATATACAGGGTATTATGCAAAGCTATCGGAATGCAAACTGACATCACTGTTATAGTGCAGTAATTTGGAGGATATGCAGCCTGTTTGAAGATATATTCAGAACGTACTTGTAATATGAGAATCTGAATAATTGTCTGAAAACATTCGGTTGTATATTCAACATTAAAAAATGACATGGTTTATGGATGTTTTCATGAGAGTTATTTATTTTGTTAAGAAACATACATCCTTCAAAATGCCTAGGGAAGCTCACCAATTTTATCTGAAAGACAAGTTAATGTATCCAGAAAAAAGTTTTTGGGTTAAAACTCCGACAACAAGGGGGGAAGATACTTAAAAATTAACTGATATATTTCAATTAGGTTTTGTTCTTCTTCCTTGTGGTATGAAACTTAAATGGTTCAGTACTTCAAAGATAATGTGTTACGTAACTAAAAAGACATGATGTGCCTTTCTGTAATTGTATAGTATTGTGGACTTCTAATGAGAAGGTTTAATAGCTGTGATATTATATCATGCATTTTATTATACAAAGCTTGTGCTTTTATTTACCATTTTATTATTCCAGTGAAATTTTGGACAATTCAACATCTTTTCATTCCTTGTCCTATTTTATATAGAAATGAATGTTCTTATTGTGTAGTTTATAAGATTAGTTTTATGTAAAAGAAGCACTCGATCATTAAACACTTTTTTTTCAAAATGTAAGAGAAATACATTTCACAAAGATGTTGTATTTCCGTCCAATACGATGAATTCCATGTCTAAGAACGATTTTTTTTATTTGAATTCCGAGTGTTTTTGAATCGTTTAAAAACATTATATGAACATTTTACTACTATCACCTAATAATTTGCTTGGCAAACATTTACCATCAAAAACTATAATTGTTTTGCATTACCGAAAATCGGAAATGAGTCGCTGAAATGTTTTGTTATCACTATAGAAGATATTTGAATATTAGTTACGAAAAACATAATTTCCGAAGAAAATTTTAAAGGTAATGTATTTTCCACCACCCAGAATGCACTGTTAAGCAAGATGCTTTTAAAGTACATGTATACATTGAAGTTAGCAGCACTATTTTATAACCTACACGTTGTAATCAAGTTAAATTCAAAAGAATCTCAGAACAACGATAGGTTCCCCATAGCAAAGGAGTTGACTTTATATTGCTTCAAAGACTTGTTCACTAGAGTTGCGATATATTCCTCTCTCTTGATTACTTAAGGGCTTCAAGCGGTTTTTTTTTTCATTTATAAATTTCCATATTGATGACGACCGAAATTTTCGGTAATGCAATTCTGCTTTTATTATATATGGTAACATCTTTTAGATAACATGCTTTATTTATGTAGTTTCAAAACAGGTTGATTGCCAGCAATATTTTTTTTTTCATATTATTAAAGATTAAAAATGATTAGAAGGTTTCTGAGTGTATTTTAATCCCAGAAATTATTTGTGCATGTTATAATTTAGTTTCACTGATTTAGCGTATTCATGTATTAAACATTAATTTTCAGTTTTTACTTCAAACACATGTATTCGAAGTAATGCATTGATTGAAATCTCGTACTATATGTGAAATTAAAACGCATTGATATTATTTCATTGATTATTGCTTGATGTATTTTAATATTTCGAGCTTATGATGTAACGTTTAATGTGAACATTGTTGCACAATACATACTTCATTTTTGTGAAACAATTCAATCCTAACTTAATGTCAAACATATATTTTGTTATTAAATTATACGTGTATATCCTTTTTTCAACATTCTTATGACTGTTAAACAAATAAATGAATTAGTACTAGTTTTAGCCTGTTTTTTTACTTTTAGGTGACCAAGTACTATTGTGAATCCTGATAAAAGGATACAGGTGTTATAATTGGTAAACATATTATGAAAAATACCAGTCCTGTCAACCAAGTTTAGGCGAAAATACTAGTAACTGTTTTGAATTTACTTAATCCCTATTCTATTGACGTCATCAAATATATAAATGACTAGATTTTGATCACGGTAATTTATATTGACAGATAAACAATGTCCAAGACATAAAATCCAGGTGACCCCCTTTTCCCAGGTGACCTTCAAAGGGATTCGAAATTTTTACAAATGCAATAAAGCGATTAAGCATAATAGCGAGATCATCTGATTAAACGACCCCTTGTAAAGATCTAAGGCATTTCTGGGGTTCTCACAATTACACCAGGGCATCGTATAAACGCGTCAATCTGAGTAATTAAAACAAGAGATAACCCATGAAAAAGAAATGTCTTTTTTCCTTTATTTTGGATGATAAGAATGCCCTCCTCTTTGTCTTGATAAAACGTATTAAGTTTCCTAATTAAAATAACTTTAAACAAAATTCTACATTCCGCATGCTTTGTATAAAAAGTTCAGATGTACCCTTGTACTGTTTTATACATCATTAATAAGCTATTAAGGAATAGACGAGACTTCTGAAATTAATACGACATCCATTTTTTTTGGTATCACTTCTGAAATGAGACTACTAAGCATTTCCTTAATAAACAGTTCTAACTTTTAGCATTATGTTCTGATAAAAAGGAAGGATTAATCCTATGTAAATGTCGGCATGCAGTATAAAACGAATGCATATTCTTTATCTTTTAATACTTATTTCAACAAATTATTTAAAAAAAAAAAAAAGAATGAAAATAGAATTTTGGAAAAATTACTTGTTACAAGTCAAACTTTAGATACTTTAATGATCGATAATCCCTTTATGTTTTGGAATATTTTTGACAAAGTGAATAATTAGATTATTGAAATATATTGAGATACCGAACAGTATTCAAAATCAAAAGTCCTTTCAAACAATACAAAATAGGAGCAGAGCAAACAAGGACCATCAAAACATTATAAGTTGGATCAAGTACCATAGAGGAGTTAACATTCCCTGCCGCCCGCCGTGTGCTCCTTCACATGATCTGGAAATAAAGAAAAATCAGGAATTGTTGGTTGTATTAGAATGTGCACATGGGGAATTGAGGCGTTATTTTTTTCATTGCCTCGATGAAACAATTCTTTATTGATAACAAAAAAAACCATAAAAGTCATGATTGAAACATATGGAGATAACGAACAGTATCCGAGATCAAAAGTCCATAAAACAATACAAAATAGGATAGCAAACACGGACCTCCGAAACATCAGTGGTAGGATCATGTGCCATGGAGGAGTGAGCATGTCGGTCACACCAGCCGCCTTTGTTTCTTGTCATGATCGGGAAATAACGGAAAAATCTGTCGTCAATTCATTGTTTTAATTATGGCCTTACAAGTAGTGTGAAAAATGTCAGTCAGCAGATGACTCAATGATAAATTGTATTTGCTGACAAGGTCATTGTATCGACAATAGAGAGTTTACAAAATAATGATTTTAAACGATCGATAAGGATATGGAGATAACGAAGAGAATTCAATATCAAAGTCCATAAAACAATACAAAATAGGAGCAGAGTAAACACGGACCTCCGAAACATCAGAGGTGGGATCGGGTACCATGGAAGAGTGCGCATCCCCTGGTGACCAGTCACACCCGCCGTGTGCTCCTTGTCATATTCGGGAAATAGCGATACTGCTCATATTCTTGTTTCATCAACTTGTTCGTCAATAAATTACTTAGAAATTGTACATACGTAGATCATGCTTTTTCGTATGTAATCAAGTGAGAGATATAAACTACGTAAGCAGGTGATGAAGATATATTGCTGCATAAGTAAGGGAATTTGACGATTGTAAAGTTAAACTCGCCACGTTTATCATCATAGTGCTTGGTTGTAAAATTACCATTAACGTCTTTTTCAAGTAAAATATTAAAAAATGAAACAGATGTGTCAGACTCGGTAGTATCTTTTATCTCAAGGTCATCGGGATATATCGTAGCGACTTTAGAATAGGAATAACCATTGTTAATTGACAATACGTCGTCGATATATCTAAATGTAAAGTTGAAGGCCACAACATTAATTCCATCTTATTTCATTATCATGGTCTTTTCTCCGATTTATTTTGTGTTTTATGTTTGTGGGATTGATGATTCTACCTATACAATCTAGTTTTCAAGCACAAAAATGTTTTAGGATGTTTATTTGACGTAATTAATATTTTCGAATTAACATTTTCATTTTTGATTTTCGAGTTTTATTCAATCATATATATATTCAATCAAATATTCCCGTCATTTCCCGATCATGACGAGGAGCACACGGCGGGAATGAACGGTTGGCAGAAGAATCCTATTCCTCCATGGCACTTTATCTCACCTCTGATGTCTTAAAGGTCCATATGTTTGTTCTGCTCCTGACTGGACTTTATAGCTTGAATACTGGGATAAAGTATCATGGATTACATGTAAGTATGCTCTGTCGACCGTTCACGCCCGTAATATGCTCCTTGTCATGATCGAGCAACAGAAAAATCCGTAGAGAATCAACTGGGAGCCATTGTGATATGTAGTTAATAAGGGTACTTAAATAAAGGAAGTTGGCGAAAATAAAGTGTAAATCACACATTTATCATAAAGTTATGTTGCTAGGTTACTATTAACGTTTTTCCCTAAAAATGTTCAAATATAAAATAGAAGTATCAGACTAGGTGATATTTTATATTTTAAATATGTGGTGACACATATTTTTGTGAAATTTTACTTGATTCTTTCATTGTTATAAGAAGTTATCGTTAGTTCATAATCACTGTTACATGGAAAAATTTGAGTTATTAAAAATGATGTTGGAAAAGGATTCAGTGGGTTGGTTTTTTCTTGCATTATCTATATTTTTACTTTTGAAACAAGAAATGTATGGCTTAGAGAATAAAAAAAATCTTTGTTACCTGTTTTTCAAATCATATATATGTACAAGATATAATTTAAAATCTGTAATTAAGATCGGGGTGTCTCATCAAGAAAAGTGTTATAATATTGTGGTAAATTGAAGAAACATTGAGATCCAATAACATGGAATAAAACCCAGTGTTGAATGATCGTCTTCTATAGTTATGTATGTATTATTTATTTAACGATGATCTTTTTTTATCAGCGTGTAAAATTTCACTTCTTATGCAATAATTTGTTTTATTAATTCTATTAGCTTTGAATTGTTTTATTCAATTAGTTTTGAAACATGGGTTTCGAAGTAAAATTCTTAATGGTATCAGTCCACTAAACTTATGATGAAATAAATTATGATATTGTACCTGATCAGATCTTTGGTGTTTTGGAGGTCCGTGTTTGATCCTCTCCTATTCTGTGATTTTTAAAGGACTTTTGAGTTAAAAAACTGTACATGTTATCTTCACATGTTTCATAAAAGTCATATATAAATCCCAGTAACTTAAAAGCCATCAGATAAGATGTACCTTAATATTTATTTGGCAAAATTCTAGTCAGAAAACAAATCAGTTTATTATTACGAGTATGTAAAAAGGAGAGGTTAAAAAGTTCTTCAAAAACTTCTAAAAAGTTAAACAGATTGATATAATAATACAATCGTTTTGGTAGGAATTTTTAACCGTTATAAGATATGGATCGTGTTTTAAATTCCTCGTCACTTAACAAGGCCAAATCAACGTAGAAAGGGAGATAAGCAGTACATTTGTCAAGAAAAAGAAATCGCTAAAAGTCCATGTTAAAATTTATGGATAAGTTTTTTTTTCTTGAAATGCAAATTAATTATGTTGACACCAATTAAGGATACACCAAAGGTTTCCAAAGGGCAAAATTTAATTTGCTTGTAATTCTTTCATTAACAAAGATAACATATTAAAAGTGTATATCATTTGAAAGCTACACAACAGAGTCTGCCAAAGCTAGAAATATATGACACCTTGGAGATTCAGCTTTGGATACCTGTCACTTATCCATATTCATTCACATGTGTTAGTGTTTATGTTTGATTATTGTTAAATAATTAGAAAACCACATTCAATAATCAGCAAGATTTTTTCATGCATTATAAAGCAGTGAGTAGCATTGTTTTCTTAGCCAAAAATCTCAAAATTGACAAAAATCTTGAAAAAAGCCTTTGGTGTATCCTTAACTAATCTTTTAGACAGTTTGATTTTAACATTAGGTAATTTGGATTCCCGCAAAGGACAAGGTAAGGTAGCAGCCGAAATTGACCCCTTGTTTGATGTAAAAATCAGAACACTTGTTAAATTGTGATAGTTTGTAGTTAAAACCTTAAAATGATGCTTGCTTTAAAACCAGCACTAATTTGGATTCAAAGCTTACATGGTGGACACTAGAGGGTGTAGAAGTAAGACATTTTCCCGAATTTTCTAAATTCTGGTTGAATTTCATCATATTTGAGATTCTTTTCTCTTCGGAAAACATAGAGCACAAGCTTGCCTATCTGCATGAGATTTTTACACATTAACTGCATCTAATACTAGTGTATAGAATATTATACAATTATTGCTGTTTTTGAGGTCAATACAATGATTTAGCCATCTTCGAAGTACAATATTCAACTCGCCCTTCGGGCTCGGTGAATATTGTACTCCTCAGATGGCTAAATCATTGTATTGACCAAAAAACAGCAATAATTGTTTTATTATATGATTCACTGATAAAATAATACAGCTCATTACTTGTTTGTATTTAATTAAGTCCTAGCCAAATACTAGAGAGCAGCAGAATTAAAATGTGAATAAACCTTTAAGTTACCAGTTGTATTAATTTTAATTTTTTTTTTATCAATTTTAGTTGCCACGGAAAAAAAATATATAATGTCAGTCTTTTTTCTGGGATAGATTTTGAAAAGAAATGAGTATTATCAGGGGAAAATGACTGCCAAAAAGTAAAAAAAAAATTGTTGTTCAGTAAGTGTGTTGGAGGGGGGTCCCTGTATCCCCTCTTACCACCTTCACCCTAAAATATATATTCGCTTATGTTTTGTTCACATGAAAAAAAAATTCATAGTCGTTTAAATAGCTTTCCAAAACAAATTGTATCAATTTGGAATTTCCCAATCTATTTTTTGATCAATGTTGAGAAAATAAATCGTTGTATTGACCTAGAACGTCACGTGCAGGTCAATACAACGTAGTATTTTTCTAACATAGTTGGATCTCAGCCAATCAGAGAGATGGAAATTATTCAATCATATAATAAATAAATTTGGTAGATAGACATGTTTGTGTTCTATGTTTCCGAAACAAAATGTGCTGTAAAATCGATGAAAATTTGCATAAAAATTCGAAAATTGACCTATTTTCTTACCTCTCTGTGCCCTATGTGTACTCCAAAACTTAAGAAACCTCTCTACACTGCACACTAAAGAGTTCTGATTTTTCTGCAGTTAGACTGATCTGCCCTTAGATCTATATTCTAAAAAATAGAAATTTACACTATATTACTCAATTTGTAATTAATTCAAGTATTCTTAACGTTTCAAAAGACCAAGATAAATTAGGTGAACGTGTTATTTTCATGTATTTTCTCTATTGAAGTAATTAACAGTAATTTCTATTTACTGATACTGTCTTGTCTTTGAACATTATTCCTTGGGGCAAATGCCACGCACCATATAGTGAAAATTAAATAAATAAGTTTAATATTAACTTTGATCTGGCTGATTGCTGTACAATACTAACTTTGATCTGGCTGGTTGCTGTCCTTTTTCTCGTCTTGTTTGATGGAGAACTCCAGGACATTGAGGCCGTGCTGCAGTCCTCTCTGGTGTAGGATCTGTAACAGCTATACAATATATTTTTCTCAATGTCCAAAAAAATATTTGCACTTGTGTAAAGAGGGTCCTTAAAACCAATACTCATTTTGTGGTAGGGATGACAACAGGTTTTTATTGATTAACTGCTGTATCATCCTAAAGAACACAAATCGGGGGCCAAAAATGAGTCTTCCCCTATCTTGTCCTCTACTTACTGATGCGAATATTTGACTTTATTTGTCAAAGGCAAAGACGACGTATTTTTAGATAAAGCAGAATATAATTTAAAAAAAAACTTCATCAGGAATATATGTTGTCTTTGAATACAAAGCTTTCCAACACTTTTTTTTTTTAGAATTTTAATAAGCACTTACTACAGTGAATGAATCTTTAAAAGGCATGATTTTTATTTTACTATATAGCTCTTTTTAGCCAACAAACAAGCTCTGTGATAAACGTGATGACTCTTACTTTTCTATTGTCTTCCCTTACTTGTGCAGCAATATACCTTCATCACCAGCATACGGAGTTTATATATCTCTGTCAGTTGATTCGATACGCAAGAGCATGAACAATTTCTAAAACGAGGTAAATTATTGACAAACAAGTTAATGAAACAAGAATTTCAGCAGTCTCGTTAAGAGTC
>PRKT01000044.1:545156-568841 GCA_003671525.1 Saccostrea glomerata | reverse complement strand
GGGGGGGGGGGGGGGGGGGGGGAGTAAATTCAAGCCCGATGTGCTCAGGTGAGCGCTGTGGCCCCTGGGCCTCTTGTTTTAGTCATTAGAACTGCTACAGAAGGCATATAAACCAAGGAACATTGTGAAAGTTTCATAAAATCTTTAGAATTAAAATTTGGATGGCTTGTTACTTCAATACTTGAGGCAGATGTAGGAGTTATTACTCTTTGTTTCTACACGATCATTAGAAAACATCTTAGAACTACTTGCATTTTTAAAATATAATTAATTTAATATAATAAAATTATAATATCTTTTAATTTTTGTTTTCAAAAACCACTAAAATGTTATCATTATTGTTGGGATTAGGAAACACTATAGAGTTATATGAGGATATAGGAGTTATCGTTCTTTGTTTTTGTAACTAATCGTTGTAACCGGGTTCTAAAACATTTTTTGTGACAAAATTTTATTCAAAATATATCTAAACAATGATAATCTATAAAGATATGTTGTTAAATATTAATAAAATATCATATTTACTGGTGGGACTCATTATTTTTCTGTGGGACTCATGTGGGACTTATTTTCCCCGTGGGACTTGTTTTAGTATGTCCCAGTTATATATTTTTTGAATAATTAAGATCAGGAGTGCCTGTGGTGAAAATTAACAGACTCCACACACTGCTTTGTTACGTCTTGGTGATTCATGATATAATGGTATGCTAAAACTGGAATGTATATACATGGTATAGCATCCATACTTATGAATGGAATTCAGAGGACTTGCGATTATAACTGTTTTGTTTGACAGACTTGAGTCGAAACATGATATGATTATAGTTACTGATAAATAAATGTAAACATGTTTGTGTATAAATGCATGTTTTAAATGTCAAAATAGGACAAATACATGCTGGCATTTTCATTAATTTTGAATTAATTGATTTCCTTTATTTAGACGATTACATCTCGAGGAAAGTTAGAATATCTATATGGTATTTTTATTTCCAATTTCATGTACAAGCTTGAAAATGATTTGAAGATTACATAATTATTTTGAATCAAATGAGATTGTATGTTAATTAGTCGGGATGTGCGATTTTATCGGTATACCAGTATATCCCGATTTTTTGTTGCGTGATACGTATCGTGATACGGAGACCTAAATACCGGTCTTTAGGTACATATTATAAAGTCCAAAACTATTCCTTTATTTGTTCAATCTTTCAAATTACAATTACAGAAAGTATAAAAAATGTTGTATAAAGTGAAAGGAACGACATCTTACCGTCCAAACATAATTGATTTTATGTGCATAAAAATTTCAAGAAAGTAAAATTTTGTTTTTCTAGCATATTTTTTAGAAAAATAATGACTTTTCAAAAAAAATTATTGTAAAAACTGCTTTTAAAAATATCATGATATTATTGTGATCATGTGGGAAAAAATCTTGATATATCGCGATACGAAATTTTTGGTGATACACATCCCTATTAATTAGCAAGATTGAAAGAGCAACAAATTGTTGATATTCAGGAACATGTCCATGGAAATGCAACTATATTTTTACATGTTTCTAAAACTTAAAAAGTTTTTTAAAATTAATATATATTTACATAAGCCATTTTGAAATGTTATATAGTGTTTGTTCATGCATTTAGCATGTTAAGAATAAGATTAAAGTATACCAAATGTTCCTGTTTTTTTTTAAATCAATTTTCTGAATTTTTCTCCAAATTTCAACTGAATAGAATTAATGATGAATAGGTTTTAATTAATCTTATTTTAGTCAAACAGTTAAGTTTAAGAGACATCCAGATACTTAATTAAACTTTAAAAAAAAATTTGTGTCAAATTCACATGATTAAGTTGCAATTTTTTTTCTCCTCTATCATATTATTCCAGAGCAGTAGGACTGATAGAGCTATCTGAACCATTTTAATTTCAACTTGTACCCTTTTTAGGTGGATGAACCCAATATTCCAGAAAGGCTACACAAGACGACTGGAGGTAGATGATATGTTCAATGTTACAAACGAGGACTCATCTGAGGATCTCGGAAAGAAACTAGAAAGGTGATCAATTTAGTCAGTGTTCAGATGATCAATTCTTATTTACACAGTTGATCCACATGTTTGTTTGAAATGAATTTGAGTCAAATTCATTTTTATCTTTCAGAAAATATCATGGTCATAGTTTTACATCAAATTACATAGAGCATTGCTATTGTTTTTAATCAAAGCAGACTTACAATACTTAGACAATGGTTCTGGGGATTTTTCATGATAAACATGATAAATGATCGCTGTTCTATCTTTGAAAAAAAAAAACTTGCAATTGTTAAATGAACAAAAGTTAACTAATCCACATGGATCGAACTTATTAAAATGAAATTTTGATATGTTTCTTGTGATTTTGCCCTTGTTTAAACAGTGTTACTTTAAAAGTCAAGGGAAAAGCCATTACTTGTAACAGGGTGGCATTTATCTTAGATAATGCTGGCCAGTTTATTAGTTTATAGTGTACATAATTTTACATATTAAAGATTTAAAATTCCATTCAACTTATCTTTGGAATGCTGGCTTATCTAAGAGATTGTTTGTCAATATTTGATTACGTGTGAATTCTTATGGAGTTATTAGCTAACCAAATTTTTAAGTGACCAAGCTTCAATATAAAAAAAAATCTCTTGCTTCATCAGAAGAGGAAGATGTAAATAATCATGATAATTCAGAGTCATGATGGCTTGATTTGCTTTTTTATGTATTCTGAGTTATCATTAATACATATTTTGATTCAATCAAAATGCATACATACATGTACATTTACCTTGGAGTTTGACCTAATTTGGAAAGACTTTAACCTTGACCATAACCTTTGAACACTTAATATTTATTATGAGACTTTAGATAAACTTACTTTGACCTTAATTAAAGTTTAACCTTTAGAAAAAACTTTAACTTGCTTATAACTTCTTAAACGTTGGTGTTAGGGCTTTCTTCATTATTCATTATGTATTCTATTAGTGATTTTGGCGGAAAGCAGAGTCCGCTAATTCAAGTACATCGCTAAATGTCTTGTATAGTAACATTTATAAGTAGCACATTCAGACAGCGCTAAATCAAATCTACGCTAACTTGTTGAAAATTGAATTTCCGCCAACTATTGTACACACCAAATGTAATACATTTACAGTATGTGACAAGACCTGCTGATTTTGAGCTCACAAGACCAAACTGGACATAATTAAGAATTAATGTATTGATCAAACAAGTTAATTACGATCATGATTTTCTTTTGATTTAAATTCAGGGAGTGGAATATTGAACTGGCCAAGTCAAAGAAATTGGATAAACCTCCCAGTCTTTCCAAATGCATAGTCAGGATTTTTGGTGTCCAGTATGCCTTATTAGGAATCATAGTGTTCATAGAAGTAAGATTGCACATTTTTCTTTCATTTGAGCTGCATATTATTCCATTATCAATACTAATTTTATGTGTTATCATTGTTTTGTTTTAATACAAATCTCATAGGTTAATGACTTATCAGTATAAGGCCACACCAACATAATTTCTTGTTCGTCAGACATCTGTTAACATGATGGTTAAATGAGTAGGAGCAGGCAAGCAATTTAAAAAAATAGTAAATGTTTTTTTTGTTGGCAGAATTTTTAGGCAAAACTTGGAAAAAATTTGAGTGGATTATCATATATTTTTCTACTTTGTTATTAGTTGTAGCACAGGATTTATAGGAAATAGAGTAATTTAAATTAATATTATTTTGTATAGTTTTGTTTAAAAACGAGTGGGCATGTGCAAAGAAAAAATATTTAAATTGGTTTGGCCTTAATTAATAGCAATTAGCACTAAGGAATTATCTTAAAACAATGACAGTTTATAATGCAAAAAGAATTCATTGAGATTGGTTGAAGTGTTCTAGGTTATTAATGAAGAACATTTAATTTTTTTTTCATTTTTAAGGAGGCCACTAAGGTTGTGCAGCCTCTGCTACTAGGACAACTGATTCGGTACTTCACACCTAATTCCACCATTTCACAAATGGATGCGTACCTTTATGCAATGGGAATGAGTTTGGCTGCCATTGTTCTTGCAGTCTCTCACCATCCATACTTCTTCACAGTCCAGCGAATCGGAATGCAAATAAGAGTTGCTTGTTGTTCTCTTTTGTACAGAAAGGTAGTCATACTGTACATGTATTGGTTCCTACATTTCTTACAATAATATACAAGTACATATATACATGTATTAAGTTAAACATAATTTGCTGATTTTAAAATTTATTCTTTTGCAATGAATGAAATATATTTTTATTAACAAATGAATTTTATAATCCTTGTGTGGCAAAGGTTTGACAATGACTGAGGTTTCTTCATCATACACAAAACATATTGTATAGAAATTTGTAATATATCTGATATTTTCAGGCTTTACGACTGAGTAACAGGGCAATGGGGCAGACAACGACAGGTCAGATAGTCAACCTGATGTCCAACGATGTCAACCGATTCGATACGGTAATTTTTTTCTTATGATAATCATGGCTTGACTTCTTTTGACTGTGATTCAGATAGAATTCTATGCATGTTTCTTGCACTGTTTTGCTCACATGATGTATCTTTAAGTTATTGCTTTCTTGTCCCAACTGAAGTTTAGATTATGGCTTTAACAGTAAAACTTGCTTTAATACAAATATGGATATAGGAAGGACTTTAGGGAACTCAGCAAGATTCTTACATGAATCAATTCTGAGTAATTTTTTTTTACAGAACTACAGCCACAATTTCCTTTGGACTTCACTTTAAATCTGAGTTTTACTGTAATTTCAAGAGAATAATCAAATACTAGTTCTTCTCTGTTATTATTTAACATGTGCAGATTTCTTTTACAGTAATGTTTTGAAGTAATACATGAACTGGTATGTGTTCAATCACTAAACCTTGACCTACACAATTAATTTACCTTGACTTGTGTATTCATTTCACCTGAAACTTTGACCCATCAACCACAAATATTACATAAAAACTTTTAAAAGTTGAATTCAAAAAAGCTTAACAAATGAGCCAGTTGCTTTGTTTTCTACCCTCATATTTCAAAACATTTTCACAGTAGAGATATAGTCAATCAAGATGCAGAACTAACACATGGATTTATATAGTGATACTTAGTCGATGGATTTAAATTACATGTATATGCACATGGATTTATATCTATTTAAAATGAATAATCTGTAAAAATATATGTATAATGAAATCAAGATAAGGTAATCTTCAAAGATATGATCAAAACCTTTGAATTAGAACATTTCACACATCATAGCTAGTTTAAGGTAGTTCCTTTCATACCAGTGAATCTATTTGCTAAAATTACAATTTTCTAGGGGTCAAATTTTCATGGTTTGAGGAAAACATAATGGGTTTTTGAAAAAAACTACATTTCATGGTGGACATAAATTTGTAGGTCTCTGCATACCTAAGAAACCATGACAATTAAACCCTCACGAAAACTAGTGTTTACTTAATTTGTACTCCACAAAACTTAATTATCTTAATTTTGTATCTGTCATCTATAATAAAGCTTCAAGATTAAAAACCAAACATGATAACATGACCAGTAAAGATTCCCCTTTCATTTATATGTATCATAAATTTAAAGATTTTATTGATTCTGTATTTAGATGTGAAATGTTTTATATTAGAATTAGCAGCATTAAATTATTTCATAAATACATAGATGAAATGCACTCCAGAAGGCATATTGAAATTCAAAACCAAATGATGACTACGTATTTGAAAAAATAATAGCTAGGATTTTATAGTATTATACGAGGGTTGTCCCGTAAAATCGTGGACAAGTTGTCTAGTTTGAAAAATAATTATCACTGCATTTTGAAATTTTCACCACGTTTTAGTAGATAAATTATGAATATACACAGCAAATTTCAAATAGATATATGCATATGTAAACAAATTATGATATTTTATGTTATGTACTGTATCGCCCTACGGCGCACGGATGATAACGTCAAAGTGTCTAAAACAGCGCCTCATTTCATCTTTGCTTAACTTAAAGATGGATAAGCCCCACTTAAATTTAGAATTTTTTTTGATTTACATATGTGAGTATCTATAACCAGTTAAGAAACCAATGTGACAGCGTCCTTTGCTATTACAAATGGCAGTCTGTCCATATGTTTTGTACTATCTGGGGACTCGACCACGAAGACTTCACTAAGAAAACTTTCATTTCATCTATATACTAAAGATCTGGTGATATTTTTCATATTTTCTTTCTTCTGTATTCATTTAAAGTCTCTTAAGGCGTCATTACAACATCCTAATCTATCTGAATTGCTCTCTGGTGCGCCGTAACGTCATAAAAAGTCGCCATTTTTCGTTAATTGTGTTTATTACTTTCCCATTTCAAATGCTCGGGAAACTGCCAAAAATTAACCAAATGCCTTGAAATTTTTGAATAGACGACAGAATTGATTAAGGAATGGAATTAGGATAATTTTCATCCTAATCTCATGTATTGAAAACTTTTATTATGAATTAGTTCTTATGTCTTCTCTAATATAACCTTGCTATTTTTACCGTGCGCCGTAAGACCGTACCTTGTGCACATTCAAGCAGAATACAATCTTTATTTTTGAATATATATTATCAAAAACATTATGATTCACTTAAATATGATGAATAAACATTTATTGAAATTTTCAGCTTAGTGCGCCCATTACTTTTCGAGAAAAACGCTTTGTCCACGATTTTATGGGACAACCCTGGTATATTAGAATTTTACAAAATATGTCTCAAACAAAATTTATTCTTGAACGAATTCTTTCTTCTCATACCCCTTTTTTCCTTAATACAGGCGGTGATGTTTATTCACTATATCTGGATTGGCCCCCTGCAGGCCTTATTTGTTCTGGTCATTCTATGGATGGAGCTGGGTCCCTCGGCCATTGCTGGATTTGCGGTCCTTCTTTGTCTTGTACCAGTTCAGAGCCTAATGGGAAAACTATTTGCAAAGCTCAGGTGAGTCATTAGAAGAAGAATTATATCTTGTCCAAAATCAAGCATTCGTAGTGCATTTGTGTAACAGTTACTATATAAAGAGTTTGATTGATGAAGTAAGTGTGATTGCAAGGTTTTCTTTTGAGTTTTTCATATATACGTGTATGACATAATATAAAGAATCATAAATGTCTAGAATTGAATATGCATTATATCCACATGGTATATTATATTATGATTTTTTTAAATGGAGAAAAGTACAGGCAATTTTGCTTCAAGTTTTATCTTGGACAGTTCTGTTTTTAATTTCAACATAATTTTATACACTCATTGAAATATATGAATTATTATACTAACAGTGAATTTGTCTTATTCGGATATTAATTGTGAAATTCGAAATTTTGCTAAAATAATGTTTAATTATTGAATACCCAGTTTTTGTTTTATAGGCACAAGACTGCAGTCCACACAGATGAGAGAGTGAAAGTGATGAACGAGATTATCTCAGGGATGAGGGTCATCAAAATGTACTGCTGGGAAAAACCCTTCGGAGAATTAGTCGCCAAAATCAGAAAGTAATTGTTATCTTCAGTTTGTTTATAATTAAAAGTTATATGTTGATGTGCCACTTTTTACCAAAACTTTTAAATTGAATAAGGGAAAATGACCTTGAGATTAAGGAAATTAGAATTATCACATACAGTTGAACCGGGTTATATTTAACTTGATTGGACTAAAAAAAACCTGAAGTGGGCTGGGTGGTCGTGGCCATTTTCGGACTATATTGATATCCTTTAGATGAAGAGCTCCATGTAAAGATTATACAAAATTATCAAATTTTAAAACTAAAGATGTTTGAAACTTTTCTTTGCCAAATGAAAATTGACGGTCTTAGATATCTTATCTTTTATGGGAAATAAATATGTATTGATATTTTTTATAAACACTGAAAGAAAGAGTGATTGAGAACTTCCAGATCACGTTGACATATCTCTGGTATTAAAGATGTTGATGTTCAAGATATCAAAGTTCAACTCGTTACTGTATGTTAAATTAAAATACATACTTTTTTGTTTGTTTGTTTTGTCAACTATTCTGAATTTGGGATAGATGTCACTTTTCTATTTAAAAAAAAAATAAATTATTAGAGTAGGTATTTGTTTTACACTGTAATTTTACAATAGGAAGTCTAAGACTTGAATTTTATTTTATTTTCCCAAATATACTGTATTAACTATTAAATTACTTTAGTCCAATGCAGGATGGATATCCTCAAAAGTACATGATTTTCAAATTTTCAAATAAAAAAAACAAACAAATATGAATTCTGTAAAAGATCACTAGTGTTTCATGGCTTTAATTTGTATATTGTATGTATAATATATGAACATATATCTAGATTCTAACTTGCATGTCCATTATTTAATACACAGGTGATATTTATTAACCTACATGTATTTGCATGCTACTTTATCTAGGCTAGCTATCAAAGCTTTTAAATGAAAGAGCCAAAGCTAGCATACTTGATTTTATTTCCTGGGTTTTAAACTACATTAAAATCTTACCTATTATAAATTTATCTTTTTTCATTCATGAAGTATCTAGTTAAATTTAGTTCTAAAGAATTTCAGCTAAAATCTGAGAAATGAAATTTTCTGTTATTACATTGATTTGATTCTCCAATATAAAGATACCAGCACATTTTCATTCACAAATAATATTTGTATTTTTTTATGCTAGATATTTGATTATGATACTTCACATATTATATATTCCATGTGATTAGGTCATCCCTTTGGTACAAGTCTTTATGACCTTGACCTTGGAGTTTGACCTTTAAGAATCTTTAAATCTGGCCAGTACTTTAAAACTGTGAATAGTGCTAGATTTTTTTTTTTTAATATTTTACTGGTTATTATTTGATCCTTTTGACTAAGCCGTCCCTTTTTACCCTTTGAATTGACCTTGACCTTGTTCTTTCTTTGAAATACTTAAATTAGTTAAATAGTGGCCATATCTTTTGAAATGTTACAGGGAGGTATTTAATGTTTCATGGGTATTTTCCATGTGACACTTTCCTATAGGTTCCAGCATTATTCACCCTTTTAAATTGCCCATGGAGTTTGACCTACATTTTATCATGTTTATAAACTTTATCCTTGGCTATACCTTTTGAAGAATTGGTGCTAAATAGGGCTTTCGTTTTTCAATTATATATATTTTTTATGTCGAGACCTTCCCCTGCATGAGGACCATTAATTTTGACCTTGGAGTTAACTTTAACCTTATATAGCTGTAACATTTGAATGGTTTCATGGTGCTATGGCCTCCTTATTCATGTTATTTCACAGGTGGTTTTCTTGTGACAATATGTTCCTCTGGGTACAATTATTTCGTTGCCCTTGCATACTATACTGAATAGACAGTGATTCCTTAAACATCTAAGATGCACATTTGTATTTCTTTTTTTTTCTTGATGATTCAAATTATTCTACAGGGTGTCCCATTCATCCAGATATTTGGTGTTTGGATCATATCATTTACACTTTAAAGCCTAGAATCATCAAACCTTATCATTTTTTACATTGGGAAAAGTTGTGTTGCAACCCAAAAGTAGGTCACTGTGATCTTATTTTGAAAAATTCAAGCTGCATTATTCCAAGTTAAAATTTTACTTTTACTATCTGCCAAAAACAAAACCTTTAAAACTTTATTGAGTTTTTGGGTCCAATTTTAAAAATGTTGTTTTCTTTCATCATTTCTTTTAAATATCGATTTTAAATTACATGTAATTTCATCACTGATCACATTTTACATACTTTTGTTCTTCCAGGCTTGAAACTGATCGCATTAGAATGAGCAGTAACATACGAGCCCTAATTTTAGGACCCTTCTTGGTCTCCATTAAGTTTATAATCTTCCTGACCTTTGTGATTTATGTCTACACGGGAGGGGTCATGACAGCCGAGAAGGTTTTCATTACTATCGCCCTTTACATGGCCGTTCGCCTATCCACCACCCTCTTTATCCCGTTTGCCTTCCAGTTTTTGTCTGAGAGCAGGGTTACAGTTGAAAGACTCCAGGTTAGTGAATACTGTAAAAATAACCTTTATGTGATGTTTTCTGGGCTGCATCTCATTTGCCGGAAATCTACATTGCATTTCTGACATTTTTAAAAAAATTTCCTAAAGATACTTTAAATTTGCGACAATTTAATTTTACCAAGTATGTGGAAGTGGAATTTTAAAAGGATTTATTTTAAGCAACACTTTCAAAATTTTGAAATTTTAACCGGGTACTCGATCGAACGTCCGAGCATCGAATACTTAAACTGGTACTCGGTTACTCGGATGTGTATTTTTTTCTTATTCCAAAGTACAAATATTTTTCAAAAAAAACTTATCAAATATTCACTTAAATGTGCATACAATAATTAGAGTACCGTCGCCTACACCTGTAAAACAACCGTTATTTCCTAGTGGTTGTATATATACAGTAATTAGTAACCAATTACCTGCTTTTCTCACCTTTTGAGGTCCTTAATTTTTGGATGGCTTCAATGATTTTTTTTCCATTGAGGATCGTTTAAGTCTATTCTGTTATCTTTAAATTATTTTTAAATTATTTGGTAAACGGTACCGAAATCTGAGTATGCCGCTAGCGACTTAAAATGTAAAGAAATATTTTGGTTATACATGTAATTGAAGATTGAAAAAAATGTTTAAAGTCAGCTACACTGTAGGCAGAGTAAATTAAGCGTATAATCAGTCAGGGACATGATGGAATCAAGTTATTTTCTAAAATAACCTGTTTATGTTACTTCACTTATTAATTACGAAACAAAAAAGTAACTCATTTGAGTTAATGCTTTAAAGTAGAATGCCTAACAGTTTTGCCAAAAAACATTAATATTTTGAGTTTGCTGCTGATTTAAGATGATTTAAGGCTAAGAAAATTGTAAATATATGTACTTCTTTTAATAGACTCAACAAACTTAATATCTTCTGAGCAGATAAGATGATATTAGGAAAATAACATGATATTTTTCAAGGAAAAATAATTCCATTTCATTAACATTTCAGGGGTCAATTACACATCTTCCACCAATTTTGCCAACATTGAGACTAATTTTCCTAAAATCTTTGCATATTACTGTACAATCTCTATGTCTTACATTTTTTGTGCAAAGCTGTAGATTTTTGTGCAAGAGTTTTAAAGTGAGGTGGGTTAAGGATGAAATAATTGAAGTAAGTTATAATATGTTGGATTTCAATGTGTTAAATGTTAAAGATAGATTACTTTTACTGCCATGAACCATCTACCGGTACTTAATAACCCAAGCACAGCATGAATAAAGCTAGTCAGATGCCAGTAGGTTTACAATAATGAGTAGTAAAGTATGAATAACAGGAATAAGTTACTGCAGAAAAGCATAATCAGGGGAAGATAACCCAAAATGTTGACATTTAATACCTGAAACAAATTATTTCAAAAATAACTTGTTTCCATGATGCCCCTGACTGATAATCATTTGTAATTATTTGTGTATCAAATTGTTGCTTGTGTGTGTGTGAATTTTTTAAAATAAATAAATTAAGTACAATGAATCATTTTCATTGGACTCAATGTTTTAAAACATGCACTAAAAACGTTATAAAAACAGCATTGGAGTTTAACACAGCTTAACTGAGTTTAAGAAAATTAACAGACTTGTACAGATATTTACAATTTTACCGAGTACCCGGTTACTTGATCAGAAAAACGTTCGAGTAACCTATTATCAAATATTGACTAATTTGACATCCCTAATAAAAAGATATGAAAATTTTGTATAATTATATACATCTGTACATGTAGCACTAAGTCAGTAAATCTAGTTAAAAGGCTTCAATGAGTAAGCAATATTTTCATCACATTTAATGTTAACTAATTTAAAATTAAACGTCGATGACTGCATCAAACTTATGTCCAAGACATTTGATATACTGTACTATACCGTAAATAATTATTTAAAATTTTTCACAAGTAAATTCTTCAATCTTGCTTAAATTACCAAAAAGCACTATCTGAAAATTTTGGAGATGAAAACTTTAAAATGTTGGAAATGAAAAGTTGAAAAATGCAAAAAATTCTGGAAATCAAATGCAGCCATTTTCGGCACAATTTTTGCTTTTCCTTTTGAGGTCATCAGGCCTTAGATTAGAGAATAGAGAGTACTTAAAAAAATAGAAAATTCTGTACACAGTAAAAAGTTAGGGTGTACAGTATGTATAAAACTTATAAAAAAAATATGGTAGAACTTGTCTAATCTGGATGTTGTGTGTTTCAAAATAAGGGCCTTGTTAAGGAATTGATTGAAATTTTAACACATGTTTTGTTGAGGCATGCAATATTTCAGGATTCTTTTTTGTTCCAATCTGATGTCAACTTCCTGTTAAACTGTGTGTCTGTCGGTACCATACATAACAAATTTTAGTCACAGTTTTCTCAGCAACTACTCATAGCAGATGCTTGAAAATTTAGCACACTTTTTTTTGAGGCATGCCATATGGTGGGGTATATTTTTATTTAAGTCCGATGTCAACTTCTGTGTATCTGTAGGTCTGTCCATAGTCATAACAAATTTTGGTCGCAGTTTCGTCAGCAACTACTTATTGCAGAGGCTTGAAATTTTAGCTCAGACTCTGTTGAGGCCTGATATATCGTGAGATTCATTTTTGTATGAATCAGATGTATTCCTATTTATCCATGCATCTGCTGGCAACTGAACATGTGCATATTAACATTAAGTGTACATTCACATCAGAACACAGTGTTTTCCCTAAGAACCGGCCAAATTGACCGCTTCAATTGACAAAAATGCCGCTTTGAAATGACAATTTGTTGTAAGGACCACAGAGATTTTGTTCATAAACCTCATACCTTAGCCTTTTACAACTGATCTCTAACCCTTTACTTTGAAATAAAAGGAAAACACTGAGAACAAGAGTATTATGAGTGAGCAGTGGCTCAAAGACTTCTTGTTTGTAATCAGTTTATTGTCACCATGGAAAGTTAAATACATCTGCAGACGTAAATGAGGGAATCATTTTTTTATGCCCCGCCATGAATATGGCCGGGGCATATAGTGTTTGTCATGTCCGTCTTCCGTCCTTCTGTCCTTCCGTCCTCAAAGCTAAGTTTCAAAGAAACCATCCAAGATATTTTCATCAAACTTCATATGCTGATAGATATTGATGAGAGCTATGCAACTGCATCAACATTTTTTGACCTTGACCTTTCCTTTGACCATGACCTCACTTTTGTTAAATTAGTGTTTAACTCAGTTTTAAACATACCATTCAAGATGGATTTATCAAACTTCACATGTTGATACAAACTTGCATGGATGATGCATCTCGGGATGAACACTACCAGACTTGCTTCGGATGCTGGATCTGACCTACATTTTCCAGATGAGTGACCAGATTTAAGTTTTTGGAGCAGGTCCATTCCTAAGGAATTATAAGCCCTACTTGGACCAAACTTGCATGGATGATGCATCTAGGGATGGACACTACCAGACTTGCTTCGGATGCTGGATCTGACCTATATTTTCATTCCCAAGTAACTATAAGCCCTACCTGAACCAAACTTGCATGGATGATGCATCTAGGGATGGACACTACCAGACTTGCTTCGGATGCTGGATCTGACCTATATTTTCATTCCCAAGTAACTATAAGCCCTACCTGAACCAAACTTGCATGGATGATGCATCTAGGGATGGACACTACCAGACTTGCTTCGGATGCTGGATCTGACCTATATTTTCATTCCCAAGTAACTATAAGCCCTACCTGAACCAAACTTGCATGGATGATGCATCTAGGGATGGACACTACCAGACTTGCTTCGGATGCTGGATCTGACCTATATTTTCATTCCCAAGTAACTATAAGCCCTACCTGAACCAAACTTGCATGGATGATGCATCTAGGGATGGACACTACCGGACTTGCTTCGGATGCTGGATCTGGCTTATATTTTCATCCCCAAGTAACTATAAGTCCTGCCCAAACCAAACTTGCATGGATGATGCATCTAGGGATGGACACTACCAGACTTGCTTTGGATGCTGGATCTGACCTATATTTTCATTCCCAAGTAACTATAAGTCCTGCCCGAACCAAACCTGCATGGATGATGCATCTAGGGATGGACACTACCAGACTTGCTTCGGATGCTGGATCTGACCTATATTTTCCAAACAAGCAATTCAGCTGCATCACTATTCAAGATAATCTGATCAAATTTTATACACATACAAATTTTCATGTTGCTTTACTAATGCATCCTCGGCGGGGCATTCATGTCCTATGGACATATTTCTAGTTTTGTGAATCATTTAGAACCCTCCTGCAGAGCATTGTTTTCCTCAAATGCTCAAGTTAACACAGTTTAAAAATTTCAGCAATGCTTTTCATCAATAAGGTATATCAGATCAATACTGTTAACTCTCTGGTCTTCATTCAGCTATTGATTGCCCAATGTTTCTCTGGTTAGCAGTTAATGACCCTATAATTTTCAAATTCCTGGAGACAAAGAGCAATATGAGTACTGGGATTTAATGAAGCCATATTTTAACAGTACTGTTATTCTTATTAAGCAACTACTTATTACAGTCTGGGTACTGCGTACGATTTTCCTATCCTATCCAACAAGTAAAATTAAATGTAGTAAATAATGAATAGTCTCAGTTAAAATAACCATAGAGAGTTAATGATTAAAATAACCATATAGAGAGACTAAGAGAGTTAATAATTTAAATCCGCTTGGATTGTCCTGGTAAGAATCAAAAGCTGCTTTCTAAATCATTCTACTGACCTAAACAGGCTCTTCATTGAGATTTCCTCCTGGTTTCTTCTAGTTGTGGCCTGCAATTGAACAAATGAAAGGTATGACTTAATTGATAATTGTAAAATCTAAACTAACAAACTATCAGGTCAGATTTCAGACAATCTCTGAGTTGTAGTCTCAAATTTTTTATGCCTTAAAAATTTGCATCACTACGTGTAAAACTCAGACTCTGAAACATTATAAACAGAGCAATGAAGCTAAGTGTTACAATTGTATATCATGCATATGATGCTGCAGCTTCCTAGCTTATTTCTGCTAATGCTTTGCTCCCGTATTAACCTGGCTACATAAAATTTTTTTGCAAATTAAATCTTTTTTTGTTGAAAAATGTGTTCTGTGGTCTTGATATGATATATCAATTGACAATTCTTAGACAGTATTATCTGTGCTTGTAAAGTTAAGGCTATACCCTTGTAACAAGATCACATTATTTGGAATAGCTTCAAATATGTTGTATGTTAATCCTCAGCCATTTAGAGTTGTCAGTCAGTGAGAGAGTGGAAAGAAACATAGATTGTTTTGACTTTAACTTGCGAAAGGAAGCTTTAATTTTCAGTAAATTCTTCTAGTATGAATAAAGACATTTTTTTTGAGTCCAGGAAAAAATTTGTAAAGTCAAGGTCACTGAGAGAAAAAGCATGACATCTATACTGTTGTTCATTTTATGATTTAATAACCAAGAAAGATAAAAATCATTGAAGTTAATATATTTGTTTTGAATGTTAATTAAGGTTATTTATTAATCATTTTGGTCAGGCTGAGGCCTTACAAAAGGTCATGTAGACAAGGTTAGTTAAAAGGTCATGTGGACAAGGTCAGTTATAAGATCATGTGACTACGGTCAGTTAAAGGTCATGTGACTAAGGTCAGTTAAAAGGTCATGTGGACAAGGTCAGTTTAAAGGTCATGTGGACAAGGTCAGTTGAAAGGTCATGTGACAAAGGTCACTTAAAAGGTCATGTGAACCAGGTCACTTAAAAGGTCATGAGACCATTAGGTCAGTTAAAAGGTCATGTGACCATTAGGTCAGTTAAAAGGTCATATGATAATGGTCAGTTGAAAGGTCATGTGGGCAAGGTCGGTTGAAGAGGATGCTATTATACGAAACATATTCCTAAATTCACATGAGCTAGCTAGGATTAGAAATTAGTTATTCTTGTAAAAATGATTTTAAAAATACATCTAGTAAATGCATGTAAATGTAAAGCTGGACTTTCCTATTTCTTAGGATATTTGTATATAGAAATAATAATACATTGTAAAGCATGCTAGCTGAGCATTGCTAGAATGTGTATTTGGGTGTTGGCACTCAATTTGTGCCCTGATTTGTAGATGTGAATTGACTTACATACGACAGTCCAAGTACATCTCGGGATTTCATGCCTCTGTGTGGACAGTAGGTCCTCGTGTCGTGTATATGGCTGTTGTCATCCCGCCAGTTCTGTCCGGGGTCACTCTACGGCCAGAACGCCTGTACGTCTCTCTGGCGTTGTTGTTTGCTTTGACACACACTATTTTAGGCTGTCTATTCTTAGCTATCTCAAGAGCAAGTGAAACTGTGACTACGTTAAATCGGTTAAAGGTAAGAACTATATAAAAAAAAATTGGTTGGTGTCTTTTTGGAGAAACTACTTGATGCATAGAAGCTTTAAGAAACTGCATTTCCTGCAGATTTGTAGTTTTTACAATACACTGGTGCAGGCTTGTTTGAACTGAAGCTCATTTCAGCGGCCCTTGCCCCTAAAAGTGCCCCATAGGTCTTTTTCAATTGTCAGAAAATAAGGGCCCCAATACTTTTTATTTCTTGTAATTAAAATATGACATTAGATATTATAAAAAATTAAGAATACCAAAATAACTGCCCCTTTCTTGCAATTTTCTAAGTGCCGGAGTAGTTGATACGGAATATTGTGGTCTATTAGCTTATGCTTATATTGAGGGTTATGTAGTTTAAGTGTAAATGATCTGAAATATTCATTGATGAGATATTACAGCATGGATGCTATCATCATGATCATATTATCCATTTCATTTATGAACTGGAATATGCAAACAGTATATTTTACTTATTACATAAGTGATAACAGTATATTAATGCTGAGACAATAATTCAGTAGTAGTAACATGCAGTGGACCAGACCAGGCCCTGGGATCATGAAGGATCTTAAACTTAAGTCAAAAAATGCCTTAGATGCTGAAATTTTTTAGAGGTCATGCAGCCCAAAATGAAAATGCTTTCCGATTTTGTATCATCAGCCTGCTGTTGCATGCAAATTATGAGTTTCCTTTAACAAGTTTTAAAGATTTTATAGATAATTGCAATTTTGACTTAAGTCTAAGTCTGTTTCATGATCCCGGGCCAGGATTTGAGCCGGGGCCCTCTGTCAGGTGCTCAATAAACTGAGCTTTCTGGGAATCAAGCCCATCCGACTGCCACATTCCTACAGTGGCTGGAACGTTATTGTTGACACGTTACACGAACGATTCCGCACGATTAACGCACGATTAAAGCTGTTACACGAACGATCTTTCACGTTCACGATTCTACACGTTACATGATCTTACACGATTGTTAACGCAAACGCACGATTCTTTACTCAAAAAAGTTCAAAATATTTAGGAATCAATATTTTCAAAACGGAACACGGCTTAATACCTATATAAGATTTCAAAGAATTATCAATATTATTTCATAGATTTTGAAGAAAAAAATGGAAATTGATATTTCTGTAGCTAAATATATGCAAGACTTAATATATTTTAGATTAAAAATAATTATTTCTAAGGTGATTCTCCGATCTAAGAAAACGGATTTTGTTCGTTCTATTAGACGATGTACATGTATGTGGGTCGTATAATTTGATTGAATTGGATATCATGATATGCAGAAAGGGGGATACGATTGAACAAAAATGGCAGCATGGAATGACTTAAATTATAATTACAAATTTTATCCTTATGTTTCCATTGATTCAATGTCTGACAGACTTGCCAATTATTCAACTTTTTAATTTGCAGAAATTTAATTTATTACAAATAAGCTCAAGAGATAAACACAGATAATCAAAACTCCCGAAAATCATGCCGTGTCCATGTATATTTCTCGACTCACTAGTTATGTAAGCATTGAGAAATGTTTATTTATTTAAAAAAAAAAAAAAAAATATTTATTTTTTATGAATTGATTTCAAGATTATCTTGACCACAATAAGAAGTAAATAATAATTAAAATCAGATTTTTCAAAAAGGCGTTAAAGATCTAAGTTCGGTTTATCACAATATTGATCGCGCTATTTGACGAGAACTTAATATTGTAAGACTTACTATATTGCTTGTTTACGGGTGATAATTAGTTCGTTCTGCATTCTATTATGTAAATTGTGCTTTTTCATTTTATTTGGATTTTTATTAATAAATTAAGAAAAACAAACAAGGGAAATGCTTATTTTACAAATAGCATTCCGATAAAAACTTACAAAATGAAATTTACACAATTTTAAACGCACGATCTCGCACGGTTAAAAACGCACACGATTGAGTCTGATACACGAACAATCTCGCACGTTACACGAACGATTCTACACGATTGGTTTGTCAACAATAACGTTGCAGCCACTGTACCTTTTTAAAGGTCTTCTGCCTTCAATATAACATTATAAAAACCTTATTGATTCCTCATGTAATTAGGAAACAAACAAATGTTAATTGGCCATGTTGCCAATGTCAGCTGATGGCATTCAGTGATGTACCAGTGTGAAAGTTTTCAGTAAAATCTGATTTAGTGTTCTGACCTAAAAATCATAGAGTAGGTGGCTTTCTGCATTTGGAAAGTTAGACATGTTTTCTTAATAATTTTAACATGTTTAATATTTAAAAAAAACTAATTAATACATAATTTTATCTACAAAAAGTAAATGGTGTTGGGCAGCTGGCAAAGCCTTTTATAGCCTCGGACCTTAATGCCCTTACTTGTGATTTGGTTCATATAGTTTTGGGGTCTGTCCGTCTATTGTCTGTTAATAACTTTCACTTTTACTATATTATAATACATGTATAGCTTGCTACATAATTTAATGGTAACATTTATAACTTTGAGGACTTCATTATTCCCTTAAAAATAGCATTTGGATGGTACATGTATTCTTTACATGTAACTTCAAGTCTGGGCTTATGATATTACATGTATCTAAAACATACAGATATTTGTGATGCTTTCAAATATGCCTTTTAATGAATCATACCTCATTCTGAAGTACTGACAGTGACAAAGGGTAGTACATGTACATGTATATTTGTCCTTCATTATATAAAAATCTATGATAATATTTTGAAGGGAGGTATAAAGGTTTTGAGAAAAATATTTTGTATGGATGTTGCAATTGATTAAATTGAATGTAAAAAAAAAAAGCATTTATTTATAAGCCTCATGAAACGTGCGAGATAGAAAAATAATTCCTACACAGAGATCTTTATATACATGTACATGCATTTACTGTAGATCCAAAAACTTTTGTGACACATTTTATTTTCCTGAGATAGATATTTGGTATTTATGAGTGGGACAAATTTTTTTTTTTCAGATTTTGGATGTGTACAACCTTTAATAATATTATTAATACATTTTTAGTCAGCAGGCAATCTTGTGTCTACATGGAAAATAAACTTTTGTCAAAAAATATTCTATGTCAATGACATCAAGCTTTAATGACTCTCTAGACCACACTTTAAATGAGTTTTTGCTTTAATTATTATAGAAATTCCTTCAGTTGGATGAACTTGATCAGGGCTCAATTGAGGAGGCCTCAGGATTACGACCAAAACCTGAGAACTGTTTTATAGAGGTGGACCGTATCATGGCCAGATGGGATGCGGTCAGTATGCATTTCTGTTCTGTAATGACAAAAGAAAAAGAAATTTAAACACTGTCAGGTATTTTATAGCTGCGAAAAAAAACCGATTTTTTGAACAAAGTTTTAATTTCCTATCACAGGACTCTGAGCAGCCCACATTGAGTAACATCTCTGTTAAAGTAGGACCAAGGAAACTATTAGCTGTTATTGGACCTGTTGGTGCTGGAAAGGTATAAATACAGTATACAAGTACTTTCAGTGCATACAGTTGAGCCTATACTAACTGTCCCAGTTTTCTTAGGACAAAGTTTATTAATAGTGAACAAAAAAGTTGTAACTCTGATAATGTGATTGTAGTGTCACTTTGGCATCTTCTGAGAAATGACAATTTTGAACTGAAAAATGTGATGAAAGAAAACATTAAATTCACATATGAATGATAAAATTGTAAAAAAAGAAAATGAAGGAAATTTGGTTTATTAATTTAAAAGCTTTTATAATTATTACAAAATTGTAACTTAATGTTGAAACTTGTGTGGTATGCAGGCCTACAGTATTCAAATACTTGAATACAATCATGCAGTCTTTATAATTTAAATTTTTTATTAAATTATTGTAGATTAGGATATATGTGATGTCAATTCCACCATCCTCTTTTTTATGCTGTTGAAAATTTAAGAAATCTGTTTTTAGTCTTCCCTTTTGATGAGCATACTTCGGGAGTTACCAGTGTCAGAAGGAAGCGTTAAAGTCCGTGGCAAGATTTCCTACGTATCCCAGCAGCCCTGGGTCTTTTCTGCCAGTCTCCGACAAAATATAGTTTTTGGAAACAAGTTTGACAATGCCCGCTACACTAAAATCATAAAGGCCTGTGCATTAGATAAGGTAATTGGTTTAGCGTAATTAATCTATGTTCACGTATATTCAGGAATCTACAGTATTTTACATGTACATGTATTAAAATGGTATAAAGTACACTTACATGTACTCTTTAAAGTAACTGTAAAATACAAAATTTCAAATTCGTAAAAGGTTTGATTGTATTTTTATTGTGCATGTCTTTCGAATTTTTTTTTATATGCACAATCAAAGCAAAGTGATACAATGTAAATAGTTGTTGCAGATTTTTTTTTATTTGGAATTAAATACATTAGGCATTTTAAAACACAGGTTTCTCTCATGTGATATATTTTTAGGACATTGAAGTGATGCCCAATGGAGATAGCACTCTAATAGGAGATCGAGGGGTCAGCCTAAGTGGAGGTCAAAGGGCAAGGGTCAGTTTAGCTCGAGCCCTCTACATGGATGCTGATGTATACTTGCTGGATGACCCTTTGAGTGCAGTAGATGCAGTGGTCAGTCGTCACCTCTTTCAAAAGTAGGTCATTAGCTAGCCTAGGGTAATAGTGAGAGATCTCGAAAATGTTGTAAAAACCTAATGCTTGAGACAATTACTGTAATAAAGCATCTTGTTCTTTATAATTACAGTTGAACATGGATATCTGGAACATTGATATCTCATATACCATGGATATTGATTGGGAAATCCCATCCATTTATCATGTTTATTCTTTTTTACCCATGATTTCTTACATGTAGATACATGTGTACAGAAGTTTGAAGCTTTTTCCTATGAAGTTCGAGATGACAAGATTTGACTGGCGTTGTGGAAGATATATATTGTTTGAATAAAATGTTTTGCAGGGTGATTAAAGGAATGCTGAAAAATAAACCCCGGATTCTTGTAACCCATCAACTCCACTTTCTGAAAGAAGCAGATGAAATCATCATTTTAAAAGAGGTAACACTTGATTGCAAGCATATCAATCTCCATGTTATACCATCTATGATCATAAGAGGAGTGTAATTCAAACAGTACGTTACATTTAACTTGGAATGAGTAATATGCTCTACCCTTTCTTATTCCTAACAGGGCCAGTGTCTTGGAAAGGGAACCTTCGATGACATTTCTACATCAGGAATAGACTTTTCCTCACTGTTGAAATCGAATGAGGAGGAAGAAAAAGAGAAACCTCCTGTTGTTAAATATGAAAGAGCCACAAGTGTGGATCACACTCACTCTAGCTTACAGAACATTGGATCTACGATGTCGCTGACTTCCATTGGGACAGAGTTTGAAGTAAATTTCACTTTGCAAAACATATTAATTGCATCCACAACTTAAAAGGAATCAGCAAAACAAATGTGAAAATTATTATTACTTATAGCATTTGTCATGTCCAATCCCGTTTGGACATTTTTTTCTCTTTAAATTACCCTCAGACTGATAGTTTGAACTAAAAATAAAATTTTGTCATTTAATACTCATTACAGCAAAAAAAAAAAAAAAAAAAATCTCCAAAAAATCTGTAATATTGTAAAAATACTTTAATTTTAGATTAAAAATCTCCAAAAAACCTGTAATATTGTAAAATTACTTTAATCTTAAATTAGCATGCTGTTAGTAGTAATTTGGACTTGTAAAGCATTTTAGTGGGTTTTTTTTCATTAAAAGCCTGACCCAGTTAAGCAGCAAGAAGAAGAGGAGCGTAGAGAAGGAAGAGTGGGGTGGTGGGTGTATTTCCGATATTTCCAGGCGGGGTCAGGTCCGATTAAGTTTCCTGTGGTGGTGCTCCTTAATCTGGTGGCTCAGACCGCCTATATCATGAGCGATTGGTGGCTAGCAAGATGGTTAGTATTCAGCATAACTTATGAATACAATCATTCATATACAGTCTATAGTAATTGTATAATTTGAAGGAAAATAATAATTGCATGTACATGTACATCTATTTAATTTTGATAAATTTAAAAGATCTTGGAATGGTTATATTTATTCCGATGTCTCATTGGTATTTTCCATATTTTTAATTATATTGTTATGTACTTGAAATCTATTAATTATAATTTTTAAGAAAAAATAAATTAATTTCAGAAGGCTTCATATATTAAATTTTTGATATAGAGTTAACAGTTTTTCTCTAGCAGTTAGTCCTGCATGTCAAGCTTTTAGTTTAATTACTTTGAAAAAATTCTTTTAGAATGTCCATGAAAAGAAATTGAAAAATTTAATACCTCTTTCTGTTCAAGTGACAAATGTATTACAAATGTATTTTATTTTCATGATTATGCAGGAATATATATAAAATTTATGTACAGTAAAACATATACATTTTTAGGGCAAACAATGAAGAGAGGAGAGATGACCTTATACAAAAGGATTCTCTCTTAAGATCTCAAGGAATTAACATCACAAATATCACAATCCCAGACAGCGACACAGATTTCAATGTTTACGTCTTCTCTGGAATTATATTTTCCGTATTCCTCTTTGGATTACTCAGGGCTTTGATGTATTTCAAGGTTGCCGTGGACGCAGCAATGATTTTACATAACAGGATGTTTAAAAGGCTCCTCAGAGCACCAATCAGATTCTTCGACATAAATCCTGTTGGTAAGGATCTCCAGAAGACTTTCATTGTGACAGATTGTTTTCTTATTAGGTCACCTGAGTAAACTCAGGTGACCTATTGCTATCCGTTGTTGTCCGTCGTCGTCCGTCGTCCGTCGTGCGTTAACATTTGAACATTTTCAGCTTCTTCTCTGAAACCGCTCAACCAATTTCAACCAATTTTAGCACAAAGCATCTATGGGTGAAGGGGAACAAAAATTGTGAATTTCATGATCCTTGCCCCCCTGGGGCCTGGGGGGTGGGGCCAAAACCACTAAAATTAATGCAATCTTTAAAAATCTTCTTCTTTACTCCTGGACATCAAGCAGTCAAACTGTTTGCATGATTGTAATCAGCAATGAGTCCTCTACCAAAATTGTGAAATTCATGGCCCTGGGGTCAGGGGTTCTAGTGCTAGGGCGGGGCTAAATAAGTAGGTAGTGAAAATGCATTATTTCTTTGAAAA
>PRKT01000044.1:515870-539310 GCA_003671525.1 Saccostrea glomerata | reverse complement strand
TTGTAACAAGCATCAATTTGTGCACATTAATGAGGAATAAGTATGACCCAAACAGGCTTAAATACCCCCGCAATCATCGGTTGCTATGTTCAAAATGCAACTTCCGTTATAAAAAGAGTGCTCGCATTTTTAAACGCAACGGTAGAAAATTTATTAAAATTCAAAACATGCAAGCATGACAGTTTTTGTTCATTTCAATACCCAACATGACTTGCGGTTCAAACACCTTGCATGGTATCGGATGAAATTGGGGGTATCCACTGCAGGAAATATAGCGTAATTTCACTATAATAGTGAGATACCACTATTATAGCGGAATTTACGTTTCCCCCCAACCTGTTAATGGTGATTGCAAATACCAAACTAAAAGATACTTACTCCCATTCTAATGCAATTTATACATTTTGTTTGATGTTTATGCCTTGGCTTTGTTATATGAAATATATCATGGGACATTATGTTTTTGCTTCACTCTATTATGATGCTTTCACTCTTGTTAATGTTTTGTTTCAGGATCCTGTTTTGTTTACTGGCACCTTACGTAAAAACTTAGATCCCTTTGAGGAGTCTACAGACGAACAGCTCTGGAAGGCACTGGAAGAGGTGAAAGAATAATACTCCGACAGTACCTATAACCAAAATCTAAATATTTACAAATGTATCAATTTAATGGATTTCACACCCTTAGTGAAGAACAATTCTTCAGTTACTGTAGTAATTTCACAGAGCATTACAGTTACTAAAACTATGTAATCAATTTACAATCTTTATGTATCTCTAGGTTCAACTGAAGCCTGCTGTGGAAGATCTCCCAGGAAAACTGGACTCTGAGGTATCTGAGGGAGGTACAAACTTCAGTGTGGGGCAGCGTCAACTGATCTGTCTGGCCAGGGCTATCCTCAGACAGAACCACATCTTAATGATAGACGAGGCCACCGCCAATGTAGACCCTAGGTTTGTAAACTTTCAGTTAACTAGGCCACAGCTTAACTAGGCCTCGGCCAATGTAGACCCAAGGTATGTACACTCTCAGTTACTTACCATAAAGTTTCGCATATAAATTGGTCTACTCTTAGTTAGTTGTACTAGTCTTGTTAAATCTTATATTAGAGGGATTGACCCTCTGTATTACAAAATTGAATGTTTTTATGGCTCACCTATAAGTCTAACAAGGAGTTTAGACTATAATTTAACTTGCAAAAAACTGACGTATGCAAGTATATACAGTAGCCATCACATGCCATACCAGGCAATGGCAAAAGGATATCTTATACTGAAAAGACTGTATGAATACATATTTAGAATCCCATTTAATTTTACCACATATAATACTGACTGGAAGTTATGTCCTTTTGTATTTGTAGGACAGACAGTCTTATCCAGAAAACCATTCGAGAGAAGTTTAAACACTGCACAGTTATCACCATAGCACATCGTCTCAATACCATCATGGACTCGGATAAAGTAATGGTGAGTTGTCAAGTGAATGTTTGCTATGTCACATTCAAATGGGACATGGAATCTTGGGAAATTTATTTGCTACAAGAACCGTTTAAAACATCCAAATAATGAAAACTATGCATTCTAATTGGCATTCAATTTTGTTATATTTTTCAGGTGCTTGACGAAGGACAGATCATGGAGTATAATCACCCCCATGTTCTGTTACAAAACACTAATGGATATTTATATAAAATGGTGCAACAGACTGGAAAAGGAGAGTCACAGAAACTCCTGGAGATTGCCAAATCTACTTATGATAGTATACCTACAGAGGACCGTCCATCTCTCACTGAGGAAACTAAAACTGTCACCGCGGACGATATTTACTTGTGTGAAGGGAATGGTGACGTGAATTCTATAAGTTCTAATCACGTTATTCAGAATCAGACCAGAGAGGAAGAGGTAGATACTTCTGATGAAAATGTTCCGTCCCCCTCCGAAGGTCCAGTCAGATCTGTGGAAGATAATGAAGATGTGGAAGATGATGAAAATGATAATGAAGATGTCAATGAATCAGAGACCAGTTCGCTTCTGGTTGCAAAGAAGCAGCAGAATGTGGACACATTACCAAGTCTTTCTTCTCATGCTGATGATAATTCTGTGTCACATTCCAAACAAGATGACCCTTTAGTGAATTCTTCTATCCATAACCAGCATGTGACTGAGAATTCCCGTCCAAGTGAAGACTCAAATGAAGTGTCAGAGACAACAGAACTCCTAAATGATGAGAAAAATGATGAATAATTTGAAAATATAGGACAAGATATTTTCTTATCATTATTATAGTGAAAGAATTTTAGAATTCCAATAATATAATTATGATATGTATACTGTGAACTTTGTAATTCAGGACATGTGCCCTGTGAGTTTCACAGTCATTGCACCTTGACAGTCAATGTGTTTGTATACAATTTACACTGTGTACTAGGGCAGGTGCTTTCTGCATATCAACAGTCATTGTTTAAGTGTACAGTGTTCTCAGTATATTAGGACAACTAGGTGCCCTATGAGAATTTATAGCCATTGCACCTTGTAAGGTGATGTATTTGTGTACAATGTTTTGTGTATATAAGGACAGCTACATGTAGGTGCTCTGTGAGAATTTATAGCCATTGCACCTTGTCAGCCAGTGTACAGTGTACTCAGTGTATTTGGACAGGTGCTCTCTGAGCATGTATGGTCCTCACACCTTGACAGCTAGTGTATCAGTGAATAGTGTACTCTAAGACAGGTGTCCTTTGAGTGTCTATAGACCTTACACTTTGCCAGTCAGTGTATCAGCTAGTGTACAGTGTACTCTGTATATTTAGGCAGGGGTCCTTTGAGAGGTTATAGCCCTTTTTAACTTGTCAGCCAATGTTTTAATGAATACAGTCTGGTAAAGGCATGATATAAGGATGGGAAAGTATTTGTACATATCTCAATCTTATTTTTATAAGATATACCACATGTAAAAGAAAGATGTGCCTTTCTTGTTGAGTTGTGAAAGTGATTATATAAAACTGGGATTGTAAGAAATATTTATTTTTTAAGGTGTTTACGGGTTTATTAACAGATCTAAGAATCTAGATTTACCCTAGCAGTTGGCTGTACAGGAATACAGTATGTAGATTTAGGTTTTGCTTGGGCATGTATATGTATATAAGAAGGTTTACCATATTGTGGTATAAAGTTAATGTCTAAGTTATGTTTGGCCTCTGTTAAGCATTCCAAATAGTGAAGGCTGCATGAGGGTAGTAGTAAGTTAAGTTGCATGCATGTTGTGTTATAG
Organism: Saccostrea glomerata; assembly: GCA_003671525.1. Taxonomy (NCBI): domain Eukaryota; kingdom Metazoa; phylum Mollusca; class Bivalvia; order Ostreida; family Ostreidae; genus Saccostrea; species Saccostrea glomerata. Next base: position 536,036 of record PRKT01000044.1, on the reverse strand, counting down.
GAACAGTGGGTAGTATGAAGAATAAATTATTTTTAGCTTCAATTTTAACCGAAACATATTATATTTCTATTTTTGGCCATTTTTAAGTACCCAATACACAAATGTGAAATGTAGAAATAAATTGTCTCATACTCATGACTTGTCGATGCAAATTATGATGAGAAAAAATTAGCCATTTATCTGATTTTTGCTTTTTAATCTTTTGATTTTAAAAGTTTTAAACATCATTTTGACTCAACCTTGTCACAGACATGCCACCCTAAAAATTCATAGATTGCTTCCCCCCCCCCCCCAAATTTTAATACATTGTACATTCCAACAAGTGCATGTATTAAAAAAAATCTGTATTAATTTTTTCCTAACACAGTTTTAAGGAAATCAATTTTGGAAATTAAAAAGAAATTTAAATGTTAAACAAAGTTATTATTATTTCCTATAGCTTAATTAATTGAAATGCAGATTTTTAGGAATATAGAAAAGGATTTATGTATGTAAACCAATTATGCTAAACGATGGAAGGTTTCTATTGTTGAAAGGGAATGAAATACCATAATAAACAGAGGTAACTTTCTGTCTCATTTGTTTATAGGGTTTAAACATGTATTATTTTGTACATGAATTTTTTTTTCATTAATTTACAAACCAAGATAAGGTTTTTAGAGGTACATGTACTTAATTTGTTAATGTTGAATGTTTTAACTGTATGGATTATTAAGTCTATAGATGTAAAATTTTTATTTGTGAAAATTGAGGTAAAATAATTCTGTGTAATAATTGTCATCCAGAAATTTAAGAGTGATCCAGCTTTAGAATAAAATATTTTCAGTTATACAGATTGTGTTGTTAATATTAGGTATTCTCATTCTTTGAACATGTTGAATGCAAGGATTGACATTTCCGGGAATATTTTTGAGGTCAATACTCATGATAATAATTATGTACATGCAATTTCAAATATGTGCATTTTCAATAAATTAAGGTCAGACGATACGTTCCTCAGATATCTGTTTTGTATATCTTGGTAATATACGTATAAAATATATTTAAAATTATAATTACTTTGTGTTTTCTAAACTGATTTTTAATTGTTTATAAAAATTTACAATGCTAAAAATTGATTTCGACAATTTAAGTTATTTTCAAAAGGATTGTATAGACAACATCATGGCATCTTACACAAATGCCCGGTAAAGTACCTAAATTTCTTGTGAAAAAAATATGAATTATTATAAAAATATCATTACTTCGATGACAAAATCTTTGAAAAAAATTACATATTATTTAGGAATGTATATAAGCTTTTGAGCCTCTTGTCCTGTTTATCTTGGGTCCTCATCATTGATCCTTTGGACTTCCCCAATAACTCGACATTTCCTGCTTGACCTCAGGGAAGTTGAAATGAGGTTAAACTATCCCAGTGTCTGTGTTCACGTTTTTTGAGCAAGTCCATTCTCAAGTACCCCTACCAAGACCAAACTTGCATGGATGATGCATCTAAAGATGGATACTGCCACTATCTTCGGATACTGGATGTCTCATAGATTTTCAAGGAAAGTGACCAGATTAATGTTTTAGGAGCAGGTCCTTTCCCAAGTTACTGTAAGTCCTACTTGGACCAAACTTGCATGGATAAAGCATCTAGGGATGTTCACTACCTAACCTGCTTTAGATGCTTGGTCTGACGTTTATTTACCGTGATTTTATATCCATACTCTTACTAAATTAGAGTGAATGATGTATCAAGAAATAGTCGACGTCACTTTCAAACTTACTTTTGATTCTGAATTTGACCTATACATTTTAAAGATGAATGATTAGGGTTATGTTACATGTATTATAGGGCAGGTCAATGAATTTTGGTCCTTTATTATTTATAATAAATCATGCATTTTGAAGATACATGCAAGGATGGGCACACTCAAACTGCCTTTGGATGTTCAATCCGACAATAAGTTTCTTGATAAGCAAATAGGTCAAAATTTACTGAGCAGGTTTATTCCCCAAAAAGACTATACGTCCAAAACTGTATTGATATTGATATTGAGATGTACACCAAGTAAACAAAATATAATATACCGAAGGGAAAAACACGCAGGGAAACCTTTTGAAGTGATTTATTGTTTTTTGATCGAATGTTTTTTCCAGCATTTTACGTTAAGATTTGTAATCACTAAAATACCAAAATTTCATTTGATTTTGACTTTAGAATTAACGAGTTAATAAAATTCACATAAAGGCACCCCCAAAAGTGAAAAAAATATCCTGGATAAAGTTACTTGGATCAAGTCTTCGGAGCAGGTGCAATCCCAACGATTATCGTTTAACTTTCTTCTTTCTTTTTACAAAAACACTTGACACTTCCTTTAACGCCACAAATATCGTACAAATCATTACATTACTTCAAAGGATTTTTCCTTGATTTATATTTAAAAAAAAAACAACAACAACATTACAGCAGTTTCTTGCTCAATTCAATTCAATTTATTCACTCAAAACAATGTAAATGGTACATGAGGTACAAAAGCATATAAAACATATACATGTATACATATGATACAGTGGGTCAAGCAGAAGGTCAAGTACGACATTTTTTGTCACGTAATATATATACTGACGTCATTTATACATCAAGATGTGATACATTTTATATAAAGAGATATATTTTGCCTATTAGCAGTTGACGCATTGATCTGACAAGTTATTTAGAATTAGATGAAATATTGCATAAGAGCAATGCAGTATAGATTTTTTTTATTTCCTGAATATTTTACATAATGTGCCATTAAGGGAAAGTGTATAAGTGCCTAATTACAACTTTGAGCTTTTACCCATTCCATAGTGCTTCAAAAATCTTCAAATGGTACAAGTACATGCATAACAACTTTCTATAAGTAGTTGTTCAGTATTTTCAATAAGTCTGTTTTATTTAGTATATAAAGTTTATTTGCGCTGAAAGCTAAAATGAGTTTTTCTGATCATCCGTTAATTGTTCGGCGTCTGCTTAGCTGTCTGAATGTCTGTAAACATTTCATATTTTTGACTTCTCTAAAACCGACATGGCCATTTTCAATCAAAATAGGCATATAAAGCATACTTGGGTGCAGGAAATTCAACATTATTCAAAGAGAAGGAAAAGTCCTCTTTCCAGGAGAGACACATGTAATTAAAAAGGTAAAATTGGGGTATTGTTCTTGAAAATCGTCTTCTCATGAAAAACGGCCACAGATGAAACTTTTTTTTTTGCGAGTTTCCTAAAGAAGAGTGGATTCTAAATTGTTCAAATCATGATTTCAAAAGTAAGTTTGGGTCGTAATAGAGGATCATAGTTTATGTAGAGATGTATAAGAAAAATCTTCAAAATTCTTTTCCAGAATCCCCCAACAGGGCTAGTCAGAATAGAAGGTTGACATTTTACATTAAAATAACCATTAAAATTTCTATTTATTCTTGATGAGGAAAGACATACTTTCATTGAAATTTTATGAAGAAATGCAGATTCTTAATTATAACAACCATGACCACCACAATAGGTGGGCCGTCATAAGGAATGAAATTTTACATAAAGATAAATACGTATTTCTTTGATTATATTCTCTCAAGAAACATTTGACTCTTAATTTGAAAATTGTGAAAGCTAGCAGATGTAATGTGGATTCTAAATGTTCAAATCACTGACCCTAAGGAAAAATTGGACTGCAATGTAGGAAACCTTTTAAATATTTTATCTAGAACTACTATTTGACTAGAAAAAAGAAACACGTTTTAGATCTAATTTATATTGTAATTTGTTGAAATAATGGACCAAGGGATTAGACATAGGGTCAAATAATTATATTAAGAAATAAATATTGGAATAGAGGATTGATGTAAAAGTAGTTTATGTCTCAACTGATGTACAAGATCTTTAACTGTTTAATATAAGGATCAAACTAAATCAAGAAATGTTTTGGACAACCAGATTTTTTGCCTTAAAACAAAGAAACAATTTGTTTCTTTCCTCGAATCCTTATAGGTTATATTTCATGTATATCATGTACAATGTTAACATGCAAAATGTTTTACAGAAGTTATAGGTGTATACATTAAATTCTCAATAGAAATAATTCTTTTCTTTTGTTATTTGAAATAAAGTATGTGTATCTGTAGCTTATTTATTTCTTAATCAAATATGAAAAGATACTCCAATTCGGCTGATTTTTTTTATTGCTTGTTATATAATGTAACATTAAATAAGATTGCATGTGAATTCTGTTCTGTTGAATTTTATTTATGATATCTATTGTTTTTTTTTTATTATGGGATGAATTTAAACTAAATCACAATATCGAAAAATATTAATATACAATAGAGAAATGCAAGATTCATTTAAAATTTATGCTCTTCCTGAAAAATTAATAACTGTCCTTAAGTACTTTGATAGTAACTATGTCAAAACGTTAAAAAAGGAAGTTATTTTAAATTTTGTGCTTTCCGCAATTATGTCTATCTTTAAATCAAATCACTTGTATACATGTATGTAGGCAAGCACATCATAACAAAGTTTCCTGTATATACGTCTACGATGGAATTTTCTAAATTGCAAATTTAAAAGACTTTGATTTTCATGAGTAAAGATGAAATTCATTACATATTTCTGCTAATATGAAATATTTCTTTATCCTTCTTGTGCTGTCAAAAACCTTAAATTCACTTTTGGGGAGTTTAATAAACATTTGTTCGAATACATCCACTGGGTAAGTTTTTTTTTTAATTAAAGAAATCCGTTTAATATACGATTTGGAATCATTATGTGAATTTCAATGGATTTAATATGTATAGTTCATGCATTGTAAGTATCTCCGACTGATGATAACATACTGCCTTAAGGTAGGTCCGTACTTTCAGAATTTTCTGTCAAACTCTTTATTTTTTAATTTGAAAATCTTGAATAAATCATAATCTAACCAAAACACCCATAAAAAGCATATCTTTGCAGGTTAATTTTCATGCAACATGTCTCGGAGTATATACCTCTAAAAATGCAACAGCAAAAATTCAACATATAGAAGTGTAACATCATATTTTATTTAACTATGTACCAAATCGCATCCAATTATTGTTAAAACTTAGGAAAATCATAAATATTCATTTGTCAAGAAAATATTTGAAATTTCTATTTGAAAACACTAAAAAATTGATATTGATTCTGTCAAAATCTCTCAAAGAAAAAGCTCAAAATATCTTTATTTTAAATATTTCTCAAAATCTTATATGTTTATATGCTATTTTTTCTTCACAATTATTTCGAATTATATCCTAGGTTAGCAAAAAAACATACTTTATTATTGTTGACCAGAAAATTTTTACAAAACAGCCTTTTGAACACCTATACCCCCATTTTTGGAATACCGATTTTTTCAATCGTTCTTCGCAAAACGTATTAAAAAGTAAATGTAAAAAGGTCAAATAGGCTAAAAATTAAAGATAAATAGATCTCAAGTTATTTTGTTAAAAAAAATTAAAAAGCTTTAGGTCCATAAAGGCAATTAAGAATTCTCTGTCTGTGCATGTACTAAATTACATATAGATCCTATGGACAGAGTGCAAAGTGGTTATTCCTATATAAATAATGTACATTAAATGTTTTGTGTGCTCAATGACACTATAATAAACAAATATATACTTGCCAAATTATTTTTAATCATCCAAAAAGATTTTTTTTTCAAAAGATAAGGATAATCAAAATTTTATATTGGTGTGTAAAATTAAAACCGGATCCGTAAAAGTGTGGACCTGCCTTAAGAGACACAATTATGCCAAAAAAAAAAACCAACATGATTGTATTTAGGTGGCATAAATTTTTGAATGACTTTAGCAAACTTGTTGAATTTTTGACACTACTATATTTCAAACATTTATAACTGGAAGTGTCAAAACCTAACACCATTTAACGGTACATAAAAAAATGTCTACACATTCGTACACATTGAGAGGCATATAATGAAAATTATTGCATGAAAATATTTAATTTTCAAGCTTTATTTAAAGACTTTTTGAATTAAATTATAAATTAATGAGTTGTCCTTCCTGGCTGAGGGTCGGAGTCCCTTAAACGTTATAGTAATATATTATTTTGATATATGCTTCGGCTAAAGTAATCATTTGATGGACAAAAATTGTATGCATTGTCCCGTTTTGCTACAGAGAACCACTGAAATGCTGTGCAAACTTCCGTAAAGTTGGTGAAACTTGTGAAGGTATGATTTCTGTTCTATACTTACACGCAAAAGAAACGCAACACCATAATTTAGGGGGAAATAATTATGTAAAGTAAATAATTTTGTATCTTAAAATTATGGATATATTCAATTTGGTAAATATCGATAATTTAACGGTTGAACGATTTTCGTACTTTAACCGGAAGTCAGGTTTCAGTCTGCTTAACAGAAATCAAAATTTGCATGTTTAACAAAACATTTGGCAATGTTATGGAGGTTTAAGGGCTTGTACTGTTCATCGTAAGTAATGCAGCAATATTTCAAAAAATAAAATCCCCTTTCGTTTCCAGCAACGATGCTATGGCTTCTCGAAAATGGCTTAAGTACGCATTTCCATTGCTCTAGCTGGAAAATCTCAACGTAAAGGTAGTGGAGAGTTGATGATGCAAAAATACACTGCATAACGCCTCAACGTGGTCTTATGTATCATATGTATAAATGATAGTCCTTGGACCGGAAGTCCAAGAGTTACTAAAATGGGCTAAGTTAAAGAAAATTCGACATAATCATCAGAAAAACAGGCATTTAAAAATGGCAAAGAATAATTCCTTCGCTCAGATCTCGATATTGATTAACCTTTTGCATTGTAGAAATTAAGCTGCAATTGTTGTTTAGGGCATTCTTGCACGCTTTAATTGAATGGTTGGGAGGGGGTGTTTTAACAGTCATATGTTACTTAGTAAAGTTAAAAGATAAACATTTAACGTTTTTGTCAAATCTCTGATGTTCTGAAAAGTGAGTTTAGCCTTACTGTATTCTTTTTTTGAAATTAGATAAAAAATTCAAACATTTGTAGATTACTGCTCGTTGCGTTTCTTTTGCGTTTCAGTATATATTTGAACTTTTGATTGAAAACAATTATTTTAAAACTTATGAAGCTTTATGTATTCACAAATATTAAAGTTATTTCTTAATTTTTTTTCGCTTGATTGACGTTTTTGTAGTTATTATGGTATTAACTATTTAATGAATGTATACAAATATTCAATTTTAAAATCTGAACTTTTTACAGAATGTTGGCAAGGGACATATGGCATTAACTGTGAACCATGTCCTATTGGGTTTTATGGAAGATTCTGCCTGATGTCTTGTCATAATCTCTGCACCCTATGTGACCCAGTAAGAGGATGTACAAACTCTACAAAAAGTAGGCATTTTCTACAATTGCAATGCGTAATGGGAAAATAAGATATCTTGTTTCAATAATTTGTTCTTTCAATAATTTAGAATTCTAAAATAACTTTTATCATTCAATATAAAGTATGAAAATCATGAACAGTATATACAGCTATACAGCTACAGTATATTTTAAGTATCGTAACTTGTAATACTCGCTCTCCAGACCAACAGCTACAATGATTTTATTCAAAATTACTTAGAACTTATATCGTGTAAGTGGTTTTTCTCCAAAATGACAAAACAAGGGGTCCAGAAAGTTTGGCCTTACTTCCAAAATATGTATCATTGCCTGCCACAGGCAAACGGACTATGATTATTTATCAAGAAATTTACCCTCTTTCCCAATCGATCCGACGGAGTGTTCAGAATGCTTACTATCGGTATAGAACTTTATTAAGGAATCACTGTCTAGTTTTGAGAGTATTCCAGGGCATCAACAATAGTGGGAAACATGGGATAATTTGCATAACGGGCTTCGCCCGTTATGCTAAAATTATCCTATGTTTCCCACTATTGTTGATGTCCCTGGCATGGGATAATTTGCATAACGGGCTTCGCCCGTTATGCTAAAATTATCCTATGTTTCCCACTATTGTTGATGTCCCTGGCATACTCTCATAACTAGACAGTGATTCCTTATATTTCCATTTCATTCAGAAATAAAATTGTAGACTTAGACATTAAAAATGTAGACTAATAGATTTAAATTACACGAGGACTTCCATGCCAATTTCAATAGTCCTCGCACACTGAGGTCAAACACAAAGGCAGCCGCACGAGATTTACATGCATATTTGGCCTCCTTAGCGTCAGACACAGAGACAGATGCGCACGAGATTTGCATGCGTATTAGGCCTCCTAAGCTGCTGACCTATCGACCTGCCTAATTTACATTCCGGCAAAATTATCAAGAAATAAATCCCCCAAACTTTCAAACACTTATCACAGAGAAAAAAAAATAAATAAGAAATGGAAATATTTTCAAATCAGTTCCCCCGATCATAGTTAAATATACTATGGATGCAAACGTGAGAAATGTTATTTCCTTGATGATATCCCGATTTTCTCATTTTTAAGGCCATTCATGATAAATCCACCTTCCTTAAAAGTAGCACCCACAACCACGTGGTCCCCCTATCTGTGAATAGCTGGATTGCTCTTATATATTGACCCATTCCGAACACGGAAAGAAAGCTACACCATTGAAATTGTCCAACCAATGAACCTTCATAAAATATCTTTCGGTGCCATAGTGATTCCATCTGTGTCTATTGGAGCAAGATATGATGCCAATCATAGAATCAAAAAATCTTCAAATCATCTGTTGAATGCCCTTACTACACCCCGATAGACTTGAAAAAGAAGATTGAGCTTTCCGACTAATGATTCTGTATCTTTCAACTTAACTTTTGACCTTTCAATCTGAATACAAAACAGCTATTTGTTATAACCCACTACAAAAATGGTGAAAACTTTTCAAAATTATACAAGAAATGGAACATTCAGTGGGTAAGCACTTGTCATAATATTGATCCCTAAATTTTAGTATTAACTTCAAAGTCCTCAAGTTATATTGGGAGTTACCTTAACTGCTTAAGGCACTTTAAATATTAACCTTACCTAACGACTACAAATTTAGGCACATCCACGTCCATCATCCAGAGTGTTGTCTTTAAATCTGTACACATCGTCAACATTATAAAAAAGTAAAATGAATAAAATTAAGTCAAGAATTAATGGCACTCTTCTTTTTTTCTCGGCAAAAAGCCCAAGTTTACCCACCGACTGTCAAGATTACATGAAAAAAAATGAAAGAGAAATGACAGATGTCTGTTAGGAGTAAAACAGGTAAATTAAGATTTTGATATGATTACGATATGATCGATTATCACTTATATTATTATCGATAACTATTGTAAAATAAAGAGCAAGAGCCACTTTGGGCCTTTTTTGGCACTAAGATTTTCTGAAAACTCAAAACTGCTCGATTTAGGCTGAAATGCAGTATTTATCACTTGGATTCTTGGTGACTACTGGTATATCTATTGCACATGACGTAATTTTCCCTCTAGTCAATGTATTAAGACGTCAGAAAATGCGTCGTTTTCCCCATATCCTGTAAATTCTTTCGAAAATAGCCAAAACTTGAAGTATTTTTCAATAGTTCATATAGAGCACAGTCTCTGATCCAAAATATTCAATTACAAAATGAAAGATCTGTTCCTGAAGAACAAATAACATGTTTTAATATTTGGATTGTGGGCTGTGCTTATATTTTAATTCTTTGCTAAAGGTAGTCAAATACGCATGTTTTCTGCAATTATTCAAGAAAATTGCATTTTATCAAAGCTGATTTCTAATACATGGATTCTCAAAAATAAATTTTGTTACAGGAAATGAAAGCAGTAATTCTCTACTTTATTTTGATACATGAAATGGGAAAGAGGGTGATAGTCAAATAATTGATATAAGGACAGGGCCATTTATGTATAAAGTGAACCCAGCTTTTTAGTATGGTAAATGATAGTACACTTTAATTAACCATAATAATGTCAATGATAAAGCGTTCAACAGTTTGAACCATGACCGTCGTGTCAGATTTCATAAAAATCCATACAAGGGATTACATGATGTTACTAACAATAATACAATTGTTAGTTTTTATTGCAGGTGACGTATATGAACCTGTAACTATCAAAAGCGGAAATATCATCCTTGCATCGTTAGGAGTATTTACCGGAATTTTTGCAATCGTTGGGATAATTGGATATTCGAAACAGAGAAAATGGTATGCTATATTTTTGTCTGAGGTTAACACTCATAAACTATTTTTGTAAGGGCATAAGAGTAACTTTTTGTTCCTTAAAATGTCGGAAATCTTCAAACCCTTAAACTTTTTGTCATGAATGGTTTGAACCCTTCAAACACTAGTGTTTGGGTCCCGAGAAAGAAACCAAAGTAATTTAATTATGAGTCTGCTTGAAATCAACCTTCTGTGATATAAATTTAAGAAGAATACGTTTATTTGGATACAAAGGATTATTTAAGGAAATCAAACATGAACAAGAGTATTGATTTTACTGTACATGAACATTTCAATATTTCTTTATCTTTAGTTTCCAGACTCACCCTCCATCCATACATATATATGACCAATCTACTGGTTTCAGTAATGAGACCCCTGAAGAGCAAAACAATTATGATGCACTACAGAAAAATGAAGAATATGAAGAAACCGTTACTGGACAAGGAAACCGTATCACTGAATCCCTTCAACTGACCAATAGTGTTCAAAATATGTATATTGATATTTGTGAATAGTCTGATTTATGAGCCTATTAAATTGGTATTTTCTTTATCAGTATGTACATGTATTGATGAGGTACATAGTGAAAAGACTTCTTAAAAATTTGTAGTTCATAAATTAAAACAAATTTTCTCCATTTTACATAACCTAGAATGCCCAGACTTTCAATCACGTTTTACACATTAATATATATACATGTACATTGTACATGTAGGTGAATAATAAGAAAACGTTCTTTATTTATATATTAAAACAAACAAGAGAGAAAGAGAAATTATTATATTCTTCTAAAATTATGCCATATCTTCTGAAGGCCCTGAAAGAAATGAAGAAGTAAGGAAATGATAATAAAGATGTCGATGAATCAGAGACCATGTCGTTTCTGGCTTCAAAGAAGCAGCAGAATTTAGACCCATTACCAAGTCTTTCTTGTGCTTATGATAATTCTGTGTCACACCCAAAAAAGACGCCTATTAGTTAATTCATCCATAACCAACATGTGACTGAAAATTCCCGTAGATCTGGTACCGAGCACAAATTAAAATTAACCGACATTTTAACGTGTTACATAACAAAGTACATTCATTGTTAAAATATTCAACTTTTTCTCAAACTGTGAATTAATTGGCAACTTTTTTTAGTTATCTTTTATTTACTAAAACAATCCATCCAAATGCTTAATGCGTACTTGACACGTCCTTTACCGCCATAAACTTTGTACAAATCATTATATATTATACCGATACTGCAAAGGAGTTTTTCATGATTAACTAAAACATTTTACAGTTATACACTAACAGCTTTTTACTTGCTCAAATAAAAAATACTGAGTCAGCCATTTTTTGTTATGTCATCTTCATACTAAAGTCATTTCACATCAAGATATCATAATTTTACATAAACGTTTTTTAAGAAAATGCGTTGGATTTAATTTCACATGCCAAATTTCATTCTAAAATAATTGAGGATATGTGGACGCATGCAGAAATTACAGTTTGCGAACATTTTGATCTGGCTTTAGTACGTATAGTGTCAAACTTCAAATTTAACCTGCAGTATAAAAGTTTTCAACGCGTGTTTTATGAAGTCGAAATTCTTCTTGAACACGTGTGATATCTAAACATTCTGCTGCATGCTTCCTTTCAAATTGCCTTTTGCAACAAGTCTGAAGGAGATCGATGCACATACATGTATTTATATTCGGTCTATGAGAAGGTAAATTAATTTATGGCACGAGTTATTTAGATATTTATAAAGTGTCTGCATAAGAACAATTCAGTAAAAATCGAGTTTTTAATTGTTTGATTTCTTTCTGATTATGGGATGAATTAACATTAAATCACAATAAAAGATATTTATATAAAAAGGGATATGGAAGAATTTTTAACATTGAAGCTTTTCCTGAAAAATAAATAAGTGTCCTCATGTACCTAGATAGTAACGGCGTCCATAAGTTACGAAGGGAAAGTTATTCAGATTTTGTGCTTTTCCGCATTTGTTTCACTTTTAAAACAGATCACTTATATAAGTAGGGCAAGTAGATCATAGCCAAGTTTCCTGTATGTAAGTTTACGATGAATATTTCTAACGATTTCAAAGACTTTGATTCTCATGAGTAGAGTGTAAATATGTTACATACATGTATATGATTATTATGAAATACTCCTTTATTTTTATTGTGCTTTCAAAAACTTTTAATCTACCTTTAGGGAGTACAATAGGCATTTGTTCGAATACATCCATGGGGTAAGTGTTTTAAGTATAATATTAATATATATTGTGCTCATCAAGTTTTTTGTATTATTATGTAAATTCCAATGGATTTTACCCGTATAGCTCAATTGTGCTCTGTGATTATCCCTGATAACATAATGTCTAAAGAGACACAATAGTTAAAAAAATAGCTACATTGCACACTTTGTATTTGGGTGATTTTTTTTCTTTATTTTAAATGGTTGAACAAGGCGTGCAAAATGGCTACAGTGCATGTGCAACCATCATTAAGTGAAAAATGAAATGTTAATTATTGATAGCAAAATTTCTACGATATTTGACCTAGAATTAAATTTTTTAAAACAAAATATTTCGATATGAGCTGGACTTTGTTCTGTTTTTAAAGAGAAATACCTAAAAGTTTGCATAGAAATTTATATATACATTTTTTGTTTACAAAAATATGGTGCAAAGATCTACTGTACCTTAGAAATATACTTCTATGACAGAATATCCGCATGTTTTCGAGAAATACATGGAAGTAAAGTTTAGTCAAGGATATTACAGGGTATCACAAACCTGATTAAAATGCCGCAATTCATCAGGAGCTGTGTAGCGTAGTGGTTAGCGTGTTAGTCTAAAAAAGGTTTTCAAAAAAGCGTCTTAGTCTCAAATGAATATGGTATGATTTTTACGACAAGAATTCAATATCTGAAACTAGGGCTGTTATAAAAACATGTAATACACTTTCAACATCTTCTTTGTTAAATTCTTTAAATTTCTAGATTTCACACAAAGGCATATATAATTGCAAATGTCAACATCTGAATTAAATAAAATGGCACGAGGTTTGAAATTACATTCAATTATTAATTTCACATGACGTTGACAAAGGTAATGAAAATATTAAAATAATTTTTGCTTGTCTGTTTGTTGATTTTTTTTTGTTAGAACAGAGATGGATCAATAGTAAGTCTCTGGTTAGATTTTACAAATGTAACGTATTTTTTCTTGCTCCACAGGGGCATCTTATCCCCTAGTTTCTCAAATTCCTATAAATAATGTCGTATATTTATATAAGGAGTATAGAACAGAGCGGATAATATGCCCCTGTGCAGGTGAATTTAATTTGCTGAAACGTAATAATATATTTAGTTATACTCTTGATAAGGGATTTAAATTAAAGTACTGGTGTAATCATTCAATGGCCAAATATTGTACGCATTTTCCCTTTTTGCTACAGAGAACCACTGAAATGCTGTGCAAACTTCCGCAAAGTTGGTGAAACTTGTGAAGGTATGAAATCTATGATCTAAATAAGATTTTGATAAAAAAATATTTTTATATCACAACAGTTTTGTATATATATTTACAAAGTTTGTTTTTTTCATAATGCATGATTGCCATTGTTTAAGAAATAAACAACGTTATTTAGTGAACATGGCGTTATGAATAGCAATTGCTCTGCTGGCATATTCCATGATGCGCGCTAGCGCATCATGGAAAATATGCCAGCAGAGCTATTGCTATTCATTACGCCATGTTCACTAAATAATCGTTGTTTATTACTTATATTTGCATTCTTTGATGTTGACAAGAATATCAGAGGAAATCCTGACTTACATAAGGACGCAGCTTCTTCTGTCTTCAGTAAAGAAAACCATACGGCTTTAAAATCAATACACCTGATCAATACTCCTTTTCTCTAATAAATCACAATTTATAAAGTATTTCCCTCTCAAACACAGTTATCTGGATACAAGCAGCGCCGTCATCACATTCTCTTAATTTTTGTTTTGATGCAGTCGTGACGTCATTGATCAACGTTATTGAAATCCTCTGACAAAAATCAATAATTTAACACTATGACAAAAATGAGAATGCTTTTATTATGATTATTTCTCCAGTATGCTTTTCTGTGATTTTTTTGGTACTTTTTCTATTTATTTTTTCTTGAAATAGATATAGATCTACTAGTTAAAGAAATTTTCTCTTTTTAAATGTTATTACCCAAGTTTGAAGAGTTATCGTTCTTTGTACAAGTATGCATGATACGAAGAAATAAAAATATGGAGTTCTATTCAATTTTGTAAAAGTTTTATTTTACAATTAAATACTTTGACCAAAATTAAATTTTTAAAGATATCAAACGGCAATTTCAAAGTGTTCTGAATTCCTTTTTTTCCAAAAAATATTATTAAAAACTTATATTTAGTCCTTTTACGAAACATTTCATATATATACTTCTCAACACGGTGTATAAGTGTAGTAGAGCTTGTTCTACACGAGTGAGACAGAGCACTTGCAGTCATAGTGGAAGCAGTTGCGTCTATAGTCCTATGAACGCAGTTGATGCCAACATGTTCATAGTTGGAGAGAGCAGTGGATATGCAAATATATTGTTATATTTTCTTTATAATCATCAAATTTTAAAACGTGTTTACTTGTTAAAAGAATGTTGGCCAGGAACATATGGTATTAACTGTGAGCCATGTCCTGTTGGGTTTTATGGAAGATTCTGCGGGATGTCCTGTCTTAACTGCACACTATGTGACCCATTAACAGGATGTACAGATGGTATGGTATTTCATCTTCTCAAGTGCAACATATCTACCGATATCGAGGTTCTGATAAAATTAAAATAGAATTTTACACCCAAAGCATGAAAAAATTTAGATTTGAAATCCTCCAAATTATGTATATTGATAAGGAAGTGGACATTTTTTTTCAAAATCCAAACTGACACACAACAAAAAGCTAGTGCTTGGTGTAATCATTTGATGCTTCTATATTATACTCAACATTATCTGAAATACTTTTTGTACATGTTGATTTATATTTAATGTTCTTAATTAAGTAAAACGCTTACTATTCATAACATTAAGGAATTGAGCTTATCTTAACCTATGTTATACGAAAAAGAATAATTTGGGGCAGTTACGCTTTGTAACCACAAAGATGTTTATGAAAAAGTTATGTTATATCGTACAACATAGGTTGAAATTAGCTTCATTTCTTATAATTAAATGTCAGTGTAGACAATAGGACAAATTTTCTTCCAAAATGGTATCAAAATGAGCATTTAAAAAAAACCGTTTAAAGACGAATAAAGACCCCAATAAAATGTTGACCGGGGGTCTTTTTTCGGGGGTCGAATTGAAGGTCACAACATGTGTTTTCTTCTTATCATGCATACGATTTTGCACAAATTCTGCGTAATATGATTACAAATATAGGTCTGCTAATAACGGGATGCAATTGGTACCCATGGGAATTCCAATAGTTTGTTGGAAGACCTGATCACCAAAAACAACGTTGATTTTGTCTATCAGAAATTCAAGCATCTTTTAGATGTCGACTTCAGTGTACTTGTGTGTGCAATCAGAATCTGTTTTAACAAAATAATTTTGCAAATGACCAATGACAAGATAAGTAGATTTACGAATAAAAGTTTTAAAAATTCGCTTTATACATTGTCTGAATTGTTGTTATTAGCATTTATTTTTTGTTTTTTAAAATTTTTTTCACAGATATTCATTAATTGTTTTAAGAAGTTGCTTGCATTAACTACTCCCCAAGATAAAATGCATAGATTCAAAACGTATTGGGTTTCCGGATATGAATAACCGTTCCTAAAATGACTCATAACTTGCACAAATGGTAAGAAAAATGACTTTAGTTAATAAAGTTTTGCAAACATTAAGTAGTACAATTGCAAATGACACAACAATTTTTTTAAAAATCCTATTTTGATAGATCATCGACATTATCACCTAACATGGCAAAGATCCATGACAAAGATCCGCGATATCAGCATGTTGCAGGTCCTTTTTCGTCAAAATTCTAAGGCATGTTGGACCAACAGCAACGTATATTGACTAAGAACCTCTAGCTTGCGAGGGTGCCCTGTGTTATATACACGAATTAATTTACTTCGTCTGATCATCCTGAAAATCTGATAAAGATATGCATCATGCATGATACATATGTTTATTTTTATTTTAATTTCCTGAGGATTTGTTGTGAAAATTCTTTAAAATGCTAAAATGAAAAATTTTATGGTCGATTGGATACCTTGCATCAACTAAATATTCAATTTTTGAATCACTCTAAAAGGGGTCATTTTCAATGGTTTCAATTTTTTATTGGACTAACACATAGAATAATGACCCCTGGGTCATTTTTTTCTACAAAAAATAATTTTTTCTACGGGTGGGGGTCATTTCTGTCGTTGAAAAATGACCCCCAGATCTTTATATATTCAATGGGGGCCTTTATTCGTCTTTACACCGGAATGGAATTAAACACCATGATAATTATTGAAATTTTCTATCTAATAATTTTATCTTCAAGTACTAAGTTATTTCACGGAAGAAATTTACGCAATAAATTAAATATTTGTATTTAATGCCTAAAGCTTACAATCTGCGATGTATCCAAAAATCGCAATTAAATATTAAAATCTTAGGAAAAAAATACAAGAAGAAGACCGGCCGAAAGAAAGGTTCAAAGAAAAAGGCTGTAACAAAATTAATAAATTCAACATAATAGATCTATCAAGAACTAAATAGTTCAAGAAAATTAATTTCCTGAGAAGAAATCTAAGTAATTGATAATATAATGGCGCTTTGCATTAATACATGTAAACTGCGTCAACAGAATATGAATCTGCTACAACTTCACATGTACATGTACGTTTACGCTAAGCTCTCACTTATGTACATGTAAAACATTTATACATCAGATACTTAAAACCTCGTATTAATTAACGAACATTGAATGATTAGATAATTTTTTTACTTTACAATACAAAACACAAAAATTATTTTAAAAAATATTGAAAGAAATGCCACTTTTCCGACTAAAAGATAATAAATCATTGCTATTAAACTTTGTGTACTGTTTCTAATAATAACAAAAAATAGATTTAATTCGGCAAATGAATAAATAAACGCTGAAAATTATTTTAGACTTACCCAGTAATCTCATATGAGGCATATTCGAATGTCGGGATGCTGAAAGTCCGTAACAAATTTAAAATTAGATAAACAAGATCTAACCAAATAGCCAAATATAATATTGAATTCTTAAATAAAGTTATATACGTATGGAATGAGATCGATTAATACTATAGATTGATTTGGTTTATTTACTTGTCTTGCATGGTCACGGCGGAATCAGACGACTTCTTTTGTTTCATTATTATAGTAAAAGACCGTAAAAAAATAATGCGGTCTAATTTTCATAGATTAGAATGTTAGAACTATTTCATCCGTTTAAACGATCAATGAAATTGTTTCCTAGAATTAATTTTTTCCGTATTTACAGAAAACCCGATGATCCATAAGTGCAGTAGCGGATTGAGTTTAGGGACTTCATTTCTTTAATTGATTTATTTGAATTTTTCTATTTAAATTCAAGAAATGAGATGATTTTTTAATCCATAAACTGTACAATTATTTAATATATATTGAATTAAATCTTTGATAAGTTTGTTCACACAAATTAGGAACAAAATCCCGAAAATAAGTAGATGCGTTTCATTAGAAGTAGTATTCTAAGTTACAAATTGACCTCAGGTGAGAAATCAGACTGAGTACAAGTATGTTGACGGTGATCACACACATAGGCCGAGGTGTCAGTTAGGGGAGAAGGGGGAGGGGGTGTTGACCGCACAGGAAGGCAGTGTGCTGATTAGAGAGGTACACATACATGTACGTGTCAGCTTTCTGGTAAGGAAAGATCTTCGATTTTACACCCCGGTGGATTATATTTTTAGTTTATTTCCACGCCGAAAAGGTAAGCTGTTTAAAAACATCCTATTTTCCCCTGTATATATTATTTTTAGGTTATCTAATGCCAGATAAGATTAATAAAAATCTTCTATTTTATAGTAACAGCCATGGTGTGATAAGTTGGGTAGAATATTTCCATGCATTATGTTGTATAATTTTGATTTTTTTTTATTAATATAGACATATATCAAGGAATTTACAATTAGCGCCTTAAAAAGTGATAAAAAAAAATTAAAATTGAACATATACGGCCAAAATCGGTGTTAAAATCATCTGGCTCAATGTCTTATTAAGGTCTTCCGTCTTCAGCGGAAGACCTTATTGTTTTTCTTAGGTTTCTTTTCCACTATTTAAGGTCTTCCGTCTTCAGCGGAAGACCTTCTTGTTATTCTTAGGTTTCTTTTCCACTATTTTTATTATTATTATTATTGTTTTTTTTTCTTACCGATTTTGTGCACGCGATTTCTCGAAAACGGCTTGCTCGATTTTCATGAAACTTTCAGGACTGATAGAGCATCAAACAAAGCTGAAAGTAATTTTTTTGTTTTGATGACGTCACTTCCGGTTTTGAGATTTCCGCGATTTAGTGATTTTCAGGGGGTCTCATTGTCCATCATTTTTCTCGAAAATGCTTTAAGACAGAAACATAAGATTTTCAGCGATGCTAGAGCAAGGTGTGCTCTTTTGTCACACACCATTCTCTTTCTCCGGAAGTGCCGCACGTCGGCGCTCGCTATGGCTCGAAAAAAGCTCTACCAGGGACTCAGAAATTTTTAACACCTTTTCTGCAATATCTTTTTACATGTTAACAATTTGCAAAGACATATAGAACAAAAGTTGTAGAGAATGTCACGATCTTTCGAAAGATATCAACGATAAGGGGCTGGCCCCTATAATAAAGGGCCAAAAGGGGCCATAAGTTTTTCCTTTATATCTCAAAAAGTATTGAGAAATTGTAATACGTCAAAGAAGCAAAATTGTTCAAAATATCAAGCGTTATCTAATGGAGTCGTCAAAATACGTCCGGCGACGACACTTCCGGTCAAACCGGAAGTAGTCCAAAATTGCGTATTTTTGCTGTTCTTGACAGGTTTATGGGCAACATATGTCACTGGAAGCTTAAATCTTAACTTTCCGTCCGTCGACGTCACTTCCGGTCGAACCGGAAGTAGCCAAAAATAGCTTATTTTGAAGGTTTTAATGCAAAATTGAAATTATAAAGTCACTAGAAACTACTTAGGTCATTGCTTTCTTTTGTTCACGTCACTTCCGGCACTTCTGGTCAAAACCGGACGGAAGACCTACTTGTTGCTTTGCAACGAGCTCAGCTCTAGTTATTATTCTTTTTTTTCTTACCGATTTTGTGCACGCGATTTCTCGAAAACGGCTCGATGGATTTCAACGAAACTTCCAGGACTTATGTAACATTACTTGAACCTTATGCATTTTTTTCCGTTTTGATGACGTCACTTCCGGTTTGGAAATATTGCCGATTTTATGAATTTTAAAGGGTCAGGTTGTCTCCAGACTTTCTCAATAATGGCTCTAGATAGAAACATGAAACTTTCAGGTATGATAGAGCAAAGTCTATAGATATGCGTAACGTCTTTCGTTTTTACCGGAAGTGCAGTACGTCGGCGCTGGCTATGGCTCGAAAAATGACAAATCGCAAATTGCAAAATTTTTAACACCTTTTCTACGATATCTTTTTACCTGTAAACATTTTGTTTAAACATATAGAACAAAAGAAGTGTAAAATTTCAAGATCTTTCAAATGATATCTTAAAAAAAGGGCTGACCCCTAAATTTAAGGGCCTAGAGGGGCCGAAAGTTTTTCTTTCATAAGTCAAAAAGTATTAAGAATTTGTAAGAGGTCAAAGAAGCAAAGTTGTTCAAAATGTCAAGCTTAATCTAC
>PRKT01000044.1:498970-514550 GCA_003671525.1 Saccostrea glomerata | reverse complement strand
ATTTTTTTCCGTTTTGATGACGTCACTTCCGGTTTGGAAATATTGCCGATTTTATGAATTTTAAAGGGTCAGGTTGTCTCCAGACTTTCTCAATAATGGCTCTAGATAGAAACATGAAACTTTCAGGTATGATAGAGCAAAGTCTATAGATATGCGTAACGTCTTTCGTTTTTACCGGAAGTGCAGTACGTCGGCGCTGGCTATGGCTCGAAAAATGACAAATCGCAAATTGCAAAATTTTTAACACCTTTTCTACGATATCTTTTTACCTGTAAACATTTTGTTTAAACATATAGAACAAAAGAAGTGTAAAATTTCAAGATCTTTCAAATGATATCTTAAAAAAAGGGCTGACCCCTAAATTTAAGGGCCTAGAGGGGCCGAAAGTTTTTCTTTCATAAGTCAAAAAGTATTAAGAATTTGTAAGAGGTCAAAGAAGCAAAGTTGTTCAAAATGTCAAGCTTAATCTACTGGCGTCGTCAAAATATGTCCGGCGTCGTCACTTCCGGCCAAACCGGAAGTAGTCGGAAAACGCATTTTTTTCCCGTTCTTGACAAGTTTTGTGGTTACATATGTCTCTGGAAGCATAAAACGTAATTTTTCCGTCCGTCGTCGTCACTTCCGGTCAAACCGGAAGTAGCAAAAAATGGCTTATCTTGAAGGTTTTGATGCAAAAATGAAATTATAAAGTCACTGGAGACTTTTTAGCTCATTGCTTTCTTTTGTTCTGTCACTTCCGGCACTTACGGTCAAAACCGGACGGAAGACCTACTCGTTGCTTTGCAACGAGCTTTGCTCCCTTTATTATTCTTTTTTTTCTTACCGATTTTGTGCACGCGATTTCTCGAAAACGACCCGATGAATTTCCATGAAACTTTCAGGACTTATGTGACATTACTTGAACCTTATGCATTTTTTTCCGATTTGATGACGTCACTTCCGGTTTGGAGATATTGTCGATTTTATGATTTTTGAAGGGTCATGTTGTCTCCAGACTTTCTCAATAATGGCTTAAGATAGTAACATGAAACTTTCAGGTATGATAGACCAAAGTCTATAGATATGTATAAAGTAATTCATTTTTATCGGAAGTGCCGCACGTCGGCGCTCGCTATGGCCCGAAAATAGTCGTATCGCGAACTTCAAAATTTTTAACCTCTTTTCTACGATATCTATTTACCTGGAAATATTTTGTTAAAACATATACAACAAAAGAAGTGTAGAATTCCAAGATCTTTCAAATCGTATCTTGTAAAAAGGGCTGGCACCTAAAATTAAGGGCCTAGAGGGGCCGAAAGTTTTTTCTTTATATCTCAAGAAGTCTTGAGAATTTGAAATACGTCAAACAAGCAAAGTTGTTCAAAATATCAAGCTTAATCTATTGGAGTCGTCAAAATACGTCCGGCGTCGTCACTTCCGGCAAAACCGGAAGTAATCGAAAACGTGTATATTTACCGTTTTTGACAGGTTTTGGGGTAACGTATGTCTCTAGGAGCATAAAAATAAATTTTCCGTCCGTCGTCGTTACTTCCGGTCAAACCGGAAGTAGCAAAAAATTGCTTATATTTGCATTAATTAACATAGCTTAAAAGGATTCAAAGCATTTTTGGGCGTTGTTTCTCATTTTTGTTAAAAATGAAAGCTACTTCCGGTCAAACAGGACGGAAGACCTACTCGTTGCTTTGCAACGAGCTTTGCTCTAGTTTTCTTCTTCTTATTTTTTTTCTTACCGATTTTGTGCACGCGAGTTCTCGGAAACGGTTCAGTGGATTTTCATGAAACTTTCAGGTCCGATAGAACATCAAAAAATCTAGAAATAATTTTTTTTATTTTGATGACGTCACTTCCGGTTCGGAGATTTTCGCGATTTTGTTATTTTTAGAGGGTCACTTTGTCCGGCAATGTTCTCAAAAACCGTTGAAGATAGAAGTATGAAATTTTCAGTGATGATAGAGCAACCTTTGGAGAAGTGAATTCAGTATATCATTTTTACCGGAAGTACGAAGCGCCGACGCTCGATATGGCGCGAAAATAGTCCTATCAAGAATTTCAAAATTTTTGACACCTTTTTCAAAGATAACTTTTTACATAGAAATATTTTGTTAAGTCATGTAGATCAAAAGGAGTGTAGAATTACACGATCTTTCAAATGATATCTCGAAAAAAGGGCTGGCCCCTAAAATGAAGGGCCTAGAGGGGCCGAAAGTATTTCCTTTATATCTCAAAAAGTATTGAGAATTTGTAATACGTCAAAGAAGCAAAGTTGTACAAAATGTCAAACTTTATCTAATGGGGTCGTCAAAATACGTCCGGCGACGTCACTTCCGGTCAAACCGGAAGTAGTAAAAAATTGCATATTTTTGCTGTTCTTGACAGGTTTTTGGATATCATATGTCACTGGAAGCTTAAATTTTAATTTTCCGTCCGTCGACGGTACTTCCGGTCCAACCGGAAGTTGCCAAAATGGCTTAATTTTTGCAATAATTAACATAAATTTGGAGGATTAAATCATTTTTGGACTTCATTTGTCTTTTTTTTCTTAAAAGAAAGTTACTTCCGGTCAAACAGGACGGAAGACCTACTCGTTGCTTTGCAACGAGCTCGGCTCTAGTATTTTATTATTTTTTGTAACATCAAGACTTTAAATAATTGTGCATACATGATGATCAGAGGCGTAAACATATGACTAATATTATCAGACGATAAACAAGGGGAAAAAAGAATATTGCATGAAAAAAAAGGTGCATATCAATCCCCTGCTTATTATTTATTTGCTTTTTGGGTACGCATACACCGTAGCTTACAAAAAATCGTTCTCCAGTAACTGATTCATTTAAGAAAATCGTGTTAATAAAATTAATTGTGACAAAATAAATCATACAATTCGATAAATTATTTGAAAATAAAATGGACCAGGTGATCGATTATAATTTCATTTCCGAAAAATAGAGTTACTGTTTACGTGTAAATTTTGACAATCACTCTCTGCTTTACCATGATATAATTATTTTTTTTATTTGATTAATTAATAATTTATTTATTTATTTATTCACGAACTATTTATTTTATTCTTTTCCTTCTACGCTTTAATATCCTTTAATGATGAAAAAGAAAAGGGATAAAACTTTCTTTTTCCTTTTTCGGTGGAAGTAATCTTATTTGAGTTAACAAAACGAAAAAGAAATTCGGAATAGCTCAGTAGTTTCTGTCGATAGTAAAGATAAAAAGCGAGGGTTTCCGAATATACACGATAAACGCAAAACACGATACACGATAGAACCTGATAAACGATCTACACGATAAACGCAAAACACGATAAACGGAAAACACGATAGAAAACGCAAAACACGATAAACGGTAAACACGATACGATAGGATACACGCACGATACGATAGGATACACGCACGATACGATAGGATACACGCACGATAGGACACGATAGAATTGTAAAGAATAACGATGCGGGTACTGTATAATGTCATTGCATTAATATACATTTTTATGTATTTTTTTTTATCATAACTGTATCATTCTTAATTCCGAATCAGAGTAATCTTTATTTTTGAGCTGTGTAATGCATGTATATAACATAGATTAAGTAATGGTCTGCTTTTCTTTATTATTTTTTTTACTCTTGAATAGATACGTCTGATGATGAAAATTGGGTGACTATAACTACATGTACATCAGTGTCTGGGATATGCGGCGTTGGATTTACAGTTTTAATGTTTACTTACTGTAAACATAGGTTGGTTATTACAATTAACCTATCTTTAAAAGCAGCAATGCTTATATACAATATGATTAAGGACGGTAGAATATTGTTTAACGTCACTCTCGAGAATTTTTCACTCATATGGAAATACCACCATTTGCCGGTGGAGAGCTGCAAATTTTGTCCTATACTCGGCACTCAGGGTCATTAAGCAGGGAGGGATATTTTTCTCTGTGTTGAAATTTCTTCATATCATGATACGACATAAAATCATTTCTGATGAAAAAAATGAGCAGCGCTTCTTACTTACAACTATTTTGCATGTGGTTCTAATGTTATTGTTGTTCGTGAAAAATCAATATTACAATTTTTAGATTTTATTAGTGAAATTTATAGCAGAGGTTCGGGACCCTAAATTTAAATCATCATATCAATACAGTCGGACAAATGCAAATAAATATGGGCTCGGTAATTATCCGTATTCTAAAAATACAAAATTATAATAATGAATATCCTTTTTAGCGTTAACTAGAAAAAACTTATAACACCAATTCAAATTTATAAGTCAACAATAATTTTTCACAGGAAACGTTCATCAAAACGAGTTCAACATGAAGGTAACATTGCTAAATTTATTTCAAGCTGAGAGACTTCATTAGTTTTTTTTTATTTGTAATGCATATCTGCGTTTCATATATATTTACAGAGTACTTGTATTTGTTTGTCTTTTATAGAATTAGCAATAAAATCGACCACAGACACACAGCTGCAATTTTCAACTAACAATCATAGAGGAGGAAATGAAGCAGTGGTGAACCATGAGAAACAACATACTTCGAAAAACGAAAATGAACATTCTGTGGATTTTGAACCTTATGACACTTTAACCTTAAAAATCAGAAAGGACCTCTTGAACACGTAGAATACTTAATTTATTGAATGTTTACAATGTATATATGTGTCAGTGAAGATTGTAATGATAAAATATGGAGATAACAAAGAGTATTCAAGCTCAAAGTTTAACAAAGCAGACACGGAGCAAAGAAAACACGGAGACCTCAAAACATTATAGGATGGGTTCTGGTACCTAAGAGGAGTGAGCATCCCTTTCCGAACGTTCACATCCGCTGCGTGTTTCTTGTATTGATCGGGAAAAGACTAAAATTCGTAGACAATGCAGTGTTTATTATGGGCAAACAATTAGGATGAATAATATTAGTCATTATTTGATTTAATGATCAGTAGTATTTACTGACAAGATCACTGCATCGACCGCAAGACCGTTTTTATCCTTGTTTCATCAACTTGTCTAATAAATTATTCAATTATAAAACAGATGTGTCACACTTTGTGGGTTTTATTTCAAGCTCACTACGATATATATCGAGTAGACATTTGAATGAAAATTAATTTTTCTTCTCATGCAGAAGTTTTTTAAAAAATATATTCTGTTTCATATGAGTACAAAAATGCTAATCAAGGGGTGCATTTGGTACACATGGAAATTTCAACGGATTGCTGGAAAGCCCGACCTTAAAAAACATTCGCCATCCCTGAAATACTTTGTTTTTCAATAAAAATATTTGTATTTGAATGCAACGATATACGTAGTCGGTATAGCCGATTCAACCAAAACACCTTTGAATTAAGATTAAGCTGCTTACTGGGAACATTTTGTTTTGAAATGTTCTGAACCATTATACTACTTCTTGTTACCGTTATAAATGCTTTAATTGTAAAATTTTGAAATTGATGTTTTTCAAATTAAGAAACCTACGATGAAGTATACAAAATAACTACATGTAATTTTCTTTATATGCATATTATATTAATATAAGTTAAAAAAATCTTATAGGTTTTGTGCATTTGTCAAAATTTATTTAAATATATATTGAATTAAAAACTTAGAGACATTTACATTATTCAGGACTAATTTGCAGTATATAAAAACTGCTTGATATTTGAATTACACAAAGAAAATACAGTGAAAACTGTCTAATCCGACACCTGAAAAATCCGACACACTGTGAATTCTGACGTTAAATTTCTTTCCCATTTAATATTTTCATTGTTTTTAATCGATTCTGTAGTGCTTCAAACATTCCCCATAGTACACAGGGTACAAACAGTACAAGTATGTCAAGTAGTTTTTACAGGAGTTTAATGCAATCAAAGTAAAATGTCAGGTTTTTTATTTTTATACAATATTGCTAAAATGCTTTCATTTTCGGAATGAAAAATTCATATTTTAAATATGATTCGAACGATTGTTCTTAAAAGCGAAATACATGTAGTTTGTTTATTTCAAAAATTTGATTTAAATCTTGGAATTCTCTTTTAACGTTTTAATTTCATTAACACTGTAGTCCAAAATGATTAATTGATTGATTTATTATACAACCAACAGTTTCTTTTAAATTTTACGGTTGATATTGTGTAATCACGCGACATATGTTCCTACTCTGCGGTTCACCACGCTGTTGTGTTCCATATCATCCCATGGTGAACAGGGATGGGGTAATTGAATAAAGTAATTGTAATTGAGTGTAATTAATTACATTTTTCAAAGTAATTGGAAGTAATTTTATTTGAGCGAGCCTTCAATTACAAGTAATTGAATGTATTTAAATACATTTCAAAAAAGGTCATGTATTTTCAATTACTTTTCAATTACATTTCAATTACTTTTTTTCAAAATGAAAGTTTATATTTGAAAAGGTGTCTTATACTGATACATAGTTTTATACTGGTGGGTTTATATTACTTATTCCCATGTTTTATAAATCTCAGTTCTCCCTATTCCCACTTGCAAATAACAGTGATTGTTTAGATAGTTAATTTGTATTACAGTAATTAGACTAACTACATCCCCTTTTAGATTTACCTGTATTCTATTCATTTTAAGATAGAAATTATGAATAGAATTGTGATAGATATTATTTATTTCCTTCAAAAATATGGATTTGAGAAAGTAACAAAAAAGATCTTGCCATACACCATACTCGTGTAGCATGGGCTTGTGTTTGTACAATAATTAATTGTCTAATAATGTTTAATTTGTTTATACAGTGTGTCACACTCATTATAAGGTAAAGATCTAATTTTGACCAGGTGACAGGTGTGAACCCCTATAATACCCGAGAACAAAAACACTGAATGATAGTTCGAATTCGATCGCTATAGAAAAAATCTTTAAAAAAAAATCTTTATTAATTTTTAATTTATTAAAATAAAACTCGAAGTAATTGAAATGAATTTAATTAAATTTGTCAAAGTAATTGAAAGTAATTAATTACATTTGAAAAAATCAATGTAATTGTAATTGCAAGTAATTGACAAAATTATCAATGTATTTGAAAGTAATTAATTACATTTCAAAGTAATTGACCCCAAGCCTGATGGTGAAACTGATGACGTACTACACATATTCTTGTTTCTAGTTCTTTGATAAATTGGTTTGTTTAATGGATAATAATTATTTAACAGATTCTATGTGTTTTCTTACAATAAAATATATTGAGAAAACAAACGTATTCAAGATCAGAAGTCCAGAAGACAATAAAAAATAGCAGCAGAACAAACACAGACCTCCAAAACACGAGATGTGGATCAGGTGACATGGAGGGTGAACATCCCCTTTTCATGGGTCACACCCGCCGTTTGCTCCTTGTTATGATCGGGAAATAACGAAAAAATCTTTTGTCAATTCAATGTGTAAATAATGACCCAACAAAAATTATGAAAAACGCCAGTCAGCATTAAACTTAATGATAAATTGTATTTGCTGACAAGGTCATTTCATCGACAATAGAAATGCTTTACCTTGCCAAAGCAACTGTTCATTTGCAGATAATCTCTTGGGTATCGAATCAACCGAGAGATAAAAAAAACCCCGTATACTTGTGCTGAAGGTACATGTACGTACATTACTGCACAAGTAAGGGAAGTTGACTATTTAAAAGTTAGTCATTACGTTTATCATAAAGCTTGTTTGTTAGATTACCATTAAACGTCTTTTTCATAAAAAATATCCAGTTATAAATAGATGTGCCTCTGTTGTATCTTTTATCTCAAGCTCACCGGACATATCATATTCGCATAACAATTGAAATAATCATTGTTGATTAAGGAATGAAGCTTATTTCAACATTTATTATACGATATAAACATTCAAATCTTACATGCGAATTGATCAACGTCTCCCTTACAAAGGAAACTATGAGTATAAGATATATTACAGTGTATCACTTGTTGAATTAATCTAAGTTCTTTTAAGATATAATTTATATAATGATTTTAATACTTTGTTAGTTGTAGGGGGTTTATGATAAAGATAATTAACATTAAAAGAGTAGCATGATCCGCAGAGAGGATCAGGACAAGTTGACAGGCGCGGATCCTTATAATATACAGCATGGATTTTTAATTGAGGATCTGTGCCAGCTGTCAACGAGGTGTGATCCGACTATTCGGATCATGTTACTGTTATAATTATATGTATTTATATATTAATTTTTTCCTTGAAAATATTTAATGACTTCCTTATCCGAATAGTCACTGCTTCCAAATTGTATGATGGGAAAAAGTTTTCTTTTTTCTTGCTTTCGCTAATTATACATTTTCTAACACACGTAGGACAAGTCGATAACACTCTTTCCTGTACTTCTACGATGGGTTTATTTTTTAGTATTCCAGATAAATATGCTTTGATCTTCATGATCATGGCATATTAATCTTGTTTTATATCTGCTTACTATGAAGAACTATTTAATATTTATTGTTTTTTCGGAAGTAATAAATCCATTTTTAGGGAATAAGATAGGTTTTTGTTCGGATACATCCATTGGGTAAGTTAAAAAAATAATGGCATTTCGTTAGAGTGTTCATTAGAGAGCTCGAGCAATATTATGATTAATTAAATTTCTTGTGATACCTGTATAAATGCGAAAAAAAAATCATGGAAAAAATATTAATTGATTCTTCATATAACGCTGAATTTCACATGATGCCGACAAAGGGGATATTAGGATGAGCGCGTTGATGTAATTGAACTTCATATTTTTTGATGTACATTGTACGAACTTAATGTTGTGTACTTCTCCCGACGGTTTTTATCTTGATTCGAAGTGCAACCAAAATCATCAAAATCATGTTCTAAATATTGCTGTGATTAAAAAAATTATTGCAAGATATTTTTGATAAATGTTTCGATTTAAGGAGGACAGACTCTGGTTTCCATTGCGCAATACTTCGCGCATCAAAGTACAATGAAGCGCATTTACCGTTTTAAGCAGCCTTTTTTTTTTTACACAATTAATTAAATGTATCAAAATTTAGAAATTGTAGGTTGAAAAATTTAATTTCAAATTTATATAACTGATTTTTATATCGATTTTTAAACTGATACAGGTAGGTAGAATGTTGTTGTAAAAGTGTACTTTTGACATTATAAGAAACTGAAGCTCTTTATAGAATGGATCATTAAATTGTAACAAAAAATATTTAATATATGTAAGCTCTTGAAAATAAATTCATAGGATATTGATGTTTTCTCAATCATACTTTTCTGTCATATTATGTAATACTCCATAGAAACAGGGAAAATTCATTTCTTTAATTCGTGACACAAAACTAACCAATTAGATGCGAAAAATTACATATCTCACCATCTCTTTTTGCAACAGAGAACCCTTGAAATGCTGTGCAAACTATCGTCAAGTTGGTAAAACTTGTGAAGGTATGAATGTGGTATATACCATTTTGTAATTTTTAAAACAAGTAGTCTTTTTTTCTAATGTTTAACTGAATATTTTTGTTTCTCTGGATAATCTTTACAAAAGACAAAATTAATCTAACTAATTTTCAAATTCTCATATTGCTGTTAATTCATTCATCCCGCAAGCTTTAATTTATCGACATGTTCTATTTAAAAAAATCATGATGCTTACGATATTGTGTTAAATGCAAAATAAATACTAGTACTTGAAATATGAACAAATAATAATCTCAATTATTAATCTCTTCTTGTGTTTAAAATTTTCAACTTGAATGATTAGGTGAAATGTGACGAAACTACATGTACAAGAAATTTAATTCTTAAAGTGTCAGACACACGATTTGCATCCGTTAAGTACGGTCGCTTTAAATATATTTTCCGTAACATTGACATTGATATTGCAATTATATTCATAAATATAGATTAGGTAATTTAGATAAAGTGAACGTGTGTTATAAAATTCATTTTTAAAAAGTGTGTTGTTTTAAACTTTAAGAATGTTGGCCAGGAACATATGGTATAAATTGTACACCATGTCCTCCTGGTTTTTATGGACGACTCTGCATACTGTCATGTCATAATCTCTGCACGTCATGTGACCCAGTAACAGGATGTACAGACTTTACAGCAAGTAGGCATTTTTTCTTCCAAAATTGCAATGCTTACCAATATCTAAGTCTAACAAATTAATTACAGTTTAAGTATTTTTAATCTTACGTGGTATGCAGTAAATTATACGTATATCATTGAGGGATTTAGAGGGATTCTGATTCCTGCAAAGCAAGCGAGGGGATATTAACTGAAATCTTGCCGACACTCTCAGTGATAATAACATCAACTAAATCATTACAAAGTACAAAAGCTAGGCCTGTATCTATATTGACAATTGTTTAATTTAGATATATGAAGTACAGGTGTGTTCTGAAAAAACAAAATTTCATTAATTTTTTTTAGGACAGGCGTTTTTTTCTTCATTGCAGGCAAAACACCGATCGAATCAGGAAAAATCATCCGTGCACTGTTAGGAGGTTTTGGCGGGATTGTTGCTATTTTAGTTGGGTTGATAATATGGAAAAAATGGTTAGCCAAATTTAAATCAGTAAAAGAAATATATTTCGCTAAGCTTTCATATAATTTTTTAAAAGGAAGTAACAGTAAATTTTAAATTATTTTAGTATAAATGCTATTCAAACATTGGAGGGTACATGACAAAGTACCTAAAAAATGTAATAACGTAAAAGAAAATATTCTGCTTGAAATCAACTTCCAGTGATATGTTTTTGGGAATAAATTTTTTTAAAATTAAAATTAAAAAGATTATTTAGGTAAAATTATGAAAATGATTTAAAGAGTTGATTGAACATGTAACTAAAAATTAACATATTTTTATTTTAGCTTAAAGATTCCCTGTCCTGTCCTACATGTATATGATCAATCTGATCTCAGTAATGAGGCCTTTGAAGAACAATTTAACTACGATGCACTACACAAAAATGAAGAGTATGAAGTCGTTAGAGGACAAGAAGACCTCGGCACAGAATCTGTACAGCAGATCAATAGTGGGCAAAATATGTACATTGATGTTTGTGACTAGCCTAATTTTCTGAGCCTGTTAAATTGGTATTTTCTATAAAGATATGTGTGAGCTACAAAGTGAAAAGTATTTTCTCCATGGCACCTGATCCAATCTCTGATGTATTAGAGGTCCGTCTTTGCTCTATGGACTTTGATATTGAATACTGTTCGTTATCTCCATATCCTTTATTAAAGACAGTTTAAATTTTTAGCCCATAAGTTAAAGCAGAATTTTCCATTTTGAAATAACCTGGAATGCTCGTATAGTTCACATTTTACAAGTCGATAGATATGTCAATGTTTGATGATATATTTTTTTCTCTGGATCATTTTATTAAAGCCTTAATCAAATTACAAAACAGTGATGAATCTTAAATATTGAAAGAGGTAAAAAAAAACTTAGACACAAATTTATAGTTAATATTTTTTCATATATTCTGTATAATAGGTCATGATATATATGCTGCTGTAGCTTTTAAAAAGAAAAATATATAATGGTAAAAACATATTCTATCTGGAAAGTGATGAAACTACACATTTCATGACGCATTTGATTGACACATTCACACTTGCAAAACGTACACTTTATTCTTAAGAGGCAGACCACCGAAAAACCAGGCAATGGGTGGCACATCGCATGTCATGGATTTTCATTATTTTTTGCATGTAGACTTAATAGAGAAAGTGTTTACACAAGACATCAAAAAAATTGTTAGTGGTCCTCTAGTCCTATTTTTGGTAAATGCCTAATTTTAAGTGCAAAAAGGTCATCATGAGGGTTAAAAAAATACTACGTTTTTATTTTGTTTTATATGAAACAGATACTCAAAAGCTGGAAGTGTCAATCAATATCATTCATAGCATAGACTCTTATCTTTTATTTAATAATGGATAAGACACCAAATTATATTTCTTTAGAAAAAAAATTATGAGATCCAAAATTGAGTTTAGCAAGTGACTGAATTCTGTATCCAATTTTCGATACGTTATAAAATCCAATACATTACTATGACAGAATTTTTTCCTCGTGTTATTATGAATACAAAGTACAAACTTAATAGGTACTTAATAAAATTGGTGGGAACAGATATATTGAGAGAAATTAAACGAGTCAAATGTACCTATTATCTATGATTTTTCCCAAATTTAACCGATCCCGATCGGAATTATATAAAGAAGAAAATACTATAATCGTATTGTTATTTGGCTCTTTTGTTGAAATATAGTTAAAAATTCCTTTATTTATTTTTATACATTTCTTATACATGAAGAAGGCAGTTGCTTTTAGTTTGATAAGTTTATAAATTTTGCAATTTTTTTCGATCGGGATCGGTTTTATTTCAATTGGGATTGGTTTTTACCTTGAAATTATAACTATTTCCTAAATTTGGCTCCTCGTTTTAATTTATCAGAAAAATATGTCTATCTTTCATTTCTTTTCATTCAGTCAAATATTTTAAAATGATTTTATCCATAGTTTGAAATGTTTACATTTAAATTGCTTATGTCTTTTACTTACATGAAGATTACATATGTAAAACATCTGTTTGATTTCTTGATGCTCGGTGAAAATAGAATTTGTACAATTCATGCATTATGAAACAAGTAAGAGCAAACAGCCTATAGCTTCATTAAATTTCTTATTTCCAAGTAATTTTTTTTTTCATTATTTTCTCAGGAATTATAAAGGTAAATTCTGTCAGTGGCAAAATTATTCTTGCACGTACCTATACTATAGCTAAATACAGAAAATATTGTTATGTGTACAGTCTCGATCGGCTTTATCAAAGTTTTTTTTATCTGTCATCTGTAAAGCCTTTCCCCTATATTTTCCTATTTTACAAAATTTAATTAAATAAAAATAAGAAAATGTTCTTTCATGCATAGCCTAATTATTTAAGAGCCCATAAATCGCAATCAAAAAGCAGAAGGGGAGGGGGGGAGGCAAAGCGGCATTGTGGCATCTTAAAAAAAAATGGTTTTATAAATATGAAAACATTTTAGAATTTGTCAAGATAGTCACATGTTTTTACTCCAATATTACAATGTAAATGTAAGTATGTGATTGTTTCAATCGCCAAATTATAGATAAAGTAAATGAATACAAATATTAAAAAAAAACGAAATGTTTCACTAAATTATCTTCCGTTTTAGTGACCAATTGAAGTAGGGAGTTAAGCTGTTATTTTCCTCAATACATGTATATATTTTTATAACTTATTTTTCAGGTTTTTTTAAAAATATATTTTTAATCGTACCGGATTATTTATTTTGATTTGACTGCATAGGTATACATGTATATATTCAAGTTTTTACAAATATCATGAAGTAAACATCTCAACTTCGTTGAATTGAATGTTGGAATGTGCAAATCCAAATATTCAACATTCCTGGATATTCAGAAGAATAAAATCTCGTCACATCCCAATTTTATCAGGAATGTTCATTATAAACACGTAATTATTTTTACGCATACCCTATAGTTAATAAGTCAAAAAAAAAGTTTTAAGACATATATAAAATTACTTCTCAAAACGACTTGTTTTAATACATCTATCTTTTTCTTTGAACTTTTACGCAAAGAATTTACAAACTTCTCTGGAAAACTTGTAACTAATTGTAACGCAACATTAGTCAGGTATATGACTTCACTGATACATCAATGGAAACGTGGATTCAACCTGAATAATAGAGCCATTCAAAATCTAAATATTGCGTTTGGAGGCGAAAATCAATTTTATTTTGAAGATTAAATAGTCATTTTTTGTTTGTTAATCTTGATTTAGTGTATCGATTCTAAATATTTCATTAGGATTCCGGTAGACAGATGTTTAGCAGATTTACCGATGCCACGGGAGATAACTCTTGCATCGCAAAATTTCATAAAAACGTCTATAAATTTTGCCAGAAAACTAAAGATGAACTATTTCTAGATTAAGCTAGGCGTAAAATATTGTCCTGTTAAAATTGTATTGGAAATTACAGTTCTTTGTTTCTGACCTACTTTCGATGGTTTATATAGGGGAATTCAAAAACACAAAACAAAAGGATATTTTACTAAATAAGTGATTTTCAAATAACTCTTCAGTTACATTATTCGTTTTGGACTACATCGATACTGTTTTCAATAAAATATAAAATATTCGTCACATTCCATGTGCCGCCTATCAATACAATACTGCCTGGTTTTTCGGTGGACTGCCTCTTAATACTTTAGAAAAAGTAGAAATTTTGTTGTGTACTAATGAAAAATTTCAAAGATGTAATCCAGAAAATTTCTGGTAAAAATCGGAGATGGCTAAACCAACTCACAGTATTCAGTCCTTACTCAAAGACGTGTACGGAGATTATCCAGTTGAGCATACCTCGTGAAACGTAAACATTTACAATATTAGAGCTCGTGTCCTGTCTACAAACACTAAATATATTCACTTTTCACTGGGTGTATTCAAATTGTTAAGCTGTACACAAATTACTGAGCACGGACTGAAGATACTGACGAGTGTGTTCTGCTTTCTTTAATATCCGAACGAAAAAAGTACAATGACGATTTTTTCCAAATTTTATGACAAATTTTTCATTGTTCATGCAGATTTGAAAATAGATACATAAATATATATAGTTGATACATATCAAGAGGTGAAAAATTCTTTATGAAATGCAATATATTTTCTTCAAATCTATTGAGTGCCCGCGTAGATCAGTGGTTAGAGAGTCTGCTCTAGAGTTGCAAAGTAAGGAATCAATCCTTACGTCGCGGTTTCGATTCGTCACTGTGGGACGTGGAGACCTGTCCTTCGGACGAGACCGTGTCGCTATAAATGCTTTCTCGAAAAAGATCCCTCAGTGCTCAATGGCCCTTAGTGCGGGGCAAGGACAAAATTTTTAGCTCTCCACTGGCAAGTGATGTCTTCTCCATAATTATGTATGAAAAATTCATGAGAGGGGCGTCAAATACCAGACAATCAATCAATCTGTTTATTGTCACAGTGCTGAATCGCTTTCTCGATTTAAATAAGATCTTTGGATCTCCCGAAATTTCCTTGAGACTATAATTTTGGAAGGAATGCCAACATTCTCATTAATAGAATTAATAGAATTAGAGAAATGTATTCTTCTTTAAACAAACAAACTAACAAACAAAAAAAAAAAAAAAAAAAAAAAAAAAAAAAACCGAAAAAAACCTTTTAAAATCACATATTTTCGTGGGGTTAAGGTTTTGACGTTTGAATTAAAGAAAACTGGTTTTGATGGCATTGATTTCATGGTTGAGGAACATGTTCAGTAGTACTGCGATGGAATTTTACATTTCGTAGTGTAGTTGAAATTAATTAATGGGTCTTTTCATACCTGATAAACAATGAATATTACATGTAACCGAGACAAAAAGCAATAATTTCACAGTAATTATACCTTACGTTTTAAGAAACAACTTAATCGCGACTAAATTATTGCCTATACTCCAATCCTCTGGTTTATACCTTACCCCCCCCCCCCCCCCAAAAAAAAAAAT
>PRKT01000044.1:470549-482829 GCA_003671525.1 Saccostrea glomerata | reverse complement strand
AATTTTAGATAAATATTTTTTTATATTTTAGAAGATTAGAAAAAATATACAGAATACACTGATTTCTTATTATACAAAATTTATATTGCAAGAATTCAATATAGAGAATTCGATTAACATATATCTGTTTTAATTTATCAAAACTTAGGTAATCATTAGTTTTTTTTAACTAAAAAACTTTTTTTAGCTTAATCAGAAAAAATGTTTTAAAAAGTGTTTTCAATCTTACCTTCGCAAAAATCATCTCTTTCGTAACTAAAATGGGCTTCCTCGATTTTCTCGTAATGGCATTTGCTTTGTGAGGGAGGCCTTACACCTATATAGCCTACCCCGACTACTGTTTCTATAAACAGCAAACAGAAGCAAACCAACAGGCCTAACACTGCCATAGTGATCGAGTGAGACGAAAAATAAAGTCTAATGCTTTTATAAGAAAAATATGGTTTTATTAGCCACGTGATTTTGTGTTTATATTTAGGTATTAAGTTGACAGTTCATTATCGTGTGAACACCTCCTTTAGTTTATCTTAGTTAATGAATATCAATTTGAAGGTTTTAATTAGAAATCCTGAATTTACGTAACATACGTATATATATATATATATAAAGGTTATTTTGTCTTTTAATGGAATGGAGTTTTTAATTTGAACTGGAAAAACCTAAATTGTAATTAAACGCTTTTAACAAAGTGCTTGCTGCTATTTAAGCTTCACATGAATAATTATATAAAATAGTATTAATTTTTAATTAACACTTTTTAGATTTAATTTTATGCATAAAAATAGATGTAATGTAAACAATTTTAAATAAATTTGTTACATTTCACTTACATTGAAAAGAAAATACTTTTTATTGTTTTTAAATTTTATTATAGAATGTAATCCTAAAAAAATAGAGAGAAATAACTCAACATCTATGATTCGCTATTTGTCCCTGTCAGAGCCAGCAAACACATATGTCCTTCCCTCAGCCATAGGGTTAAATCAAACTATTTATTGTTTAACCAATTTAGCAGGTTATTTATGTATTTAGTATGTACTTAGTTCTTAAAACTGACAAGTAGGCCGTTTGTGCTTAATTGTTGATTACCAGTAATAAATATCAGATAAAGAATTATTTCAATATTTGAGACAGAAGCGAGAATCATCCTTAAAATTAAGATGGCCTTGGTAAACTGTTTCCTGCGCATTGTCTTACAGCAAAATTGTACTTCTTTCCTTGAGAACTTACATGAAGGTTATCCTAAAATTCATGTCAATTTTGCATTAAAAACATATACTAGTGTGCATATATTGTATCATATATGATTGCTATCATGTTATTATCGATTATCAGAATGAATAAATGAAATTAATTTATATAATGAATAGTATTCAGATAATTAAATGATTAAACAAATCAATTACCGAATGAATGAAACATGAATTTAATTTTGTTTAAAATTCTGTAAAAGAGTGATTTTCATAGGAACTATTTACAGAACATCCAATGCAAATTACCACTTTTTAATTTCATTTTTTACATAACGTTCTCTTTAGAATATCAAAGATATACTTAATAATACAGTTAACAAGTAAAATTTGTATTTCCATATACAAAGGAATATAATCAACATTTCAATATTTCTCAGACAAAATTTTTATAATTCTCAAGAAAATGTATTGCAATTTAATTTTAAAGTATTTTCATTAACAGGATATGGGGTTTTCGCTGATGTAATTATAATAATTATGTTCTCAACATTCAATCCAAAAATTATAAGTGACATATAATGTATAAGGCAAAAATAAACTAACATCTAAGATTCGCCACCAATGAAAAGGATATGAATTAAAATTGTTATGAGATAAAAATACACAACCTCCTGAAGATAATAAATATGATAAATTCTAATACAAAAATAGCATTGAAATGCATACATTTAGGTGCCCAAAGATTAAATTTACTTGAGATTAAAAGAAAACTTCCAAACAAAAAAAAAAACTCTTAAAAAGAGAGAGAGAGAGAGAGATTGATAGGGGAAACTTAGAGACAGAGGCAGTGCAAACAACAGATTTACTGAAACATTTTAGAAATGCCACTAAGAATACTATGAATATACATTGAGGTTATCAGGGTATAGAAATTTATTTTATAAAATCACAGATATTAATGAAGCACAGATTAATAAACATCATTTTTTTTACAGCGCAAACTAGGTATTTATGTAATTATTTCCTCTCTATATCTTTACGTCAAATATATCTTATTGAATAATTCAATAAGAATTGTCCGACAAGCAAGGCCTATGTACACACTCTCCTTGTATAATAGGTCAATATAAATATACTAAATGTTATTTTCATGGAAATCAATAGGCTAATAATGAAAATATGAAGATTCTAATTCAAGTAGTATTCACCAGCATTGTAACAAAAGATGACAAAGCCCACATTTCATTCAAATTATGTAATAGAGTATTTTATATTACATTTATATTGTAACGAATCTAGTCTCTTAGTGAATTAATAAACTCATGTACATATAAAAATATTCTGTTAGTGTTTAGAGATTCCTTATATGAAATATTAGCATAAGAGCAAATTGCAGTATAGATTAAGTTTTTTTTTAATTTCCTGAATTTTACAAAAACTGCATTAAGGTAAAAGAGCATAAAACAACTTTGAGCTTTCCACAGTGCTTTAAAATTTTTTTAATGGTACAAGTACATGCAAAACAATTTCATTTGTTGGATTTTGATTGGTCAATCTCTGCCTCACCTAAGACATGAAACAAAATGACCATTATAAAACACAGCTATACAATATTTAAGACTTTCACATTCAAGGAGGACACTTATTGATAACAATAAAAAATTTTAAGTAAACTTAAATTTATTTTGTATATTAAGTTCAACTGAGCTGAAAGTAAAATGGGTTTTTCTTATCATCCGTTGTTCTGCGTCCGCCTAGCTGTCTGTAAGCATTTAAGATTTTTGACTTCTCTAAAACCCACATGGCCATTTGTAACCAAAATAGACAGAAAGCATACTTGGGTGCAGGAAATTCAACATTATTCAAAGAAAAGACCAAGCCCCCTTTTCAAGGAGAGATACATGTAATCAAAAAGGTAAAATTGGGGTCTTGTTCTTGAAAATCGTCCACGTCTTTTCATGAAAAACGGACAGAGATAAAAGTTTTTTTTTTGCGTGTTTCCTTAAGAAGAGTAGATTCTAAATTGTTCAAATCGTGATGTCCAAAGTTTACTTACATACTTGTTTAAAGAATGTTGGCCAGGAACATATGGTATAAACTGTGGGCCATGTCCTATTGGATTTTATGGAAGACTCTGCACGATGTCTTGTTATAACTGCAGCCCATGTCACCCAGTAACAGGATGTATAGACACTGACTTGATAAAAAGTAGGCATTTATCACAATTGCAATACGCAATTAGAAAGTAAAATATCTTGTTTCAATAATTTGTTCAAAAATTTCAATAAGCTAGAATTTAATAATTTTTATCATTCCTATATAAAGTATGAAAATCATAAACAGTATATACAGCTTTATAATTACAGTATATTTATGTATTGTAACTTGTAATACTTGCTCTCTAGATCAATAGCTACAATGAGAACTGATATTGTGCAAGTGGCTTTCCTTCAAAATGACAAAACAAGGGTTCAGGAAAGTTTGGCCTTACTCCCAAATTATGTACCATTGTCTGCCACAGGCAAACGAACTATGGTTATTTATAAAAAAAAATTACGCCTCTATCAGTCGATCCAACTGGGTATTCAGAATGCTTACTATCGGTATAGAACTTTATTTAAGCTATCGGCATATGCAAAGAATTATTTCAAATCAGGTCCCTCAATCATAATTAAAAATAACTATGAAGGCTAACGTCAGAAATGTTATTTCCTAGATGATATCCTGAAATTCTCATTTTAAAGACCATTCATGATAAATACACCTTCCTTAAAATTAGCATCCACAACAAAGTATTCCCCTGTCTGTGAATAGGTTGATTGCTCTTGAGTTGACCCATTCCGAACAAGGGAACTACACCATTGAAATTGTCTAAAAATGAACCTACATAACATATCCTCTTTCAGTGCAATAGAGATTCTAATGTGTCTATTGGAGAATGATATGATGCCAATCATAAATTCATAAAATCTTCAAATCTTCTGTTGAATGCCCTACTACCACCCGAAATCCCTAGAAAAAACAACTGAGCTTTGCGACTAATGATTCCTTGTCTTTCAACTTAAATTAACCTTTTATATTTTAATTTGAATATATAATAAACCTTTGACTTTCCGTATTTTGTTCCTCCTTACAGTTTAAAGTACTGTGTCTACTTCCAGTGTCCCATTGTTATAATGAACCCAATTTTAAACGAGATATATTTGTTATAGCCCACTATAAAAATAGTGAAACTTTTCAAAATTGAACAAGAAATGAAACATTCAATTGGTAAGCACTTGTCATGATAGCGATCCCTAAATTTTAGTTCTAACTTCAAAGTCCTTAAGATATATTGTGAGTTATCTGACCTGCTTAATTCACTTTAAATATTAACCTTATATCTAACGCCTACAAACTTAGGCACATCCACGTCCATCATCGAGAGTGTTGTCATTAAATCTGAACACAAAATTCTACATCATGATAAAAGTAAATGAACAAAATTAAGTCAAGAATTAAAGACACTCTCCTTTTTTCTCGGCAAAGGCCCAAGTTTACCTATCGATTGTCTTACATGTAAAAAAATGAAAGAGAAATGACATATGTCTGTTAGGAGTAAAACAGATAAATTAAGAGTTTGAATATGATTATCATTTGATCGATCACTATATATCGATTACTATTGTAAAATAAATTTATTATGGTAATTGATTGTAAGCTTTAATAAACCATAATAATGTCAATGATAAAGCGTTCGACAGTTTGAACCTATTACATAAAAGTTAAAAGAGAATACAATTGGTAGGTTTTATTGCAGGTGGTGTACATGTACATGTATCTATCAATAGCGGAAATATAATCCTTGCATCGTTAGGAGTATTTACCGAAATTTTTGTTATCGTTGGGATAATTTGATATTTGAAACGGAGAAAATGGTATGATTTATTTTTATCTGAGGTTTACTCTCATAAACTATATTTGTCAGGGCATAAGAGTAACTTTTCGTATCTTAGAATATCGGAGCTGTTCAAATCCTTAAACTGTATATGAATACTTTGAACCCTTCAAACATTACAGTTTGGGTCCCAAGAAGGAAACCAAAGTATTTAATGATTCTGCTTGAAATCAACCTTCTCTGAAATAGTTTTTATAAAAATACGTTTATTCGTTTAAAATGGGTTATTAAAAAACATAAACACGATAACGAGTATTGGTTTTACTGTACATGAACATTTCAATATTTCTTCGTCTTTAGCTTCCAGACTCGCCCTCCATCCATACATATATATGACCAGTCTACTGGTTTCAGTAATGAGACCCCTAGGCCTGATGAACAAAACAGTTATGATGCACTACAGACAAATGAAGAATATGAAAAATTCGTTACTGGACAAGGAAACCGTAGCACTGAATCTCTTCAACAGACCAATAGTGTTCAAAATGTTTATACTGATATTTGTGACTAGCCTGATTTATGAGCTTATTAAATTATTGTATTGGTATTTTCTGTATCAGTATGCGCATGTAGTGATGAGGTACAGAGTGAAAATACTTTTTAAAAGACTTTCAATTTTGAAGCCCATAATTTAAAACAGAATATCTCCATTTGATATACTGTAACAAGGAATTCGGATACTTTCAATCAAACTTTATACATTGGTATATACAGGTAGGTGAACGGTATGAAAAATCTTTTATTGATATATCGAAAGAGTCAAGATACGAGGGACGTTCAATAAATAATGTCATTATCTCGATAACATACAACATAGAAATCATATGACATTAAGCTTGACTTTCTCTCAATGTTGAATCTTTAATAAATTGATAACAGTTAATGTGACCACTTTTCATCGCATTATTTCATTATGGGAACCTGGGGAACAAGGGCTATTCGAGACACTGCATTAAAAATGGATGGTCAAGAGTCAGTAAACTAGAGTAAAATTAAACCAAGCAGCTGTAAAACTTGTTAATATCCCAAAAATATATTAACTGAAATATGAGAAATTTACAGCAACAAATGTCTGTTTTATATACACATGAACAGGTGGATTTCAATAAACACGATAGCGTGTAGGAATACATTGTAACTATAAATTTGTTTAAAAAGAAATTAAAGACTGTACTTATCAACGTTTGTCTGAAATTCAAACAGATAATGAAACTTGAATCCATTTTGCTTTAAACCCTCAAAACAGATTTACAATAAAATGCACTTGATAGAACTGCAAAGGCCTCAAATGAGCAAAGAATTGCAAGAAGCTAAAACTGTGTTATATGCTTTTTCTTAGATATTAGCGGTCTTATTGTTCAAATTCATATTCGGGGAGGAAATCCAATTTCTGGAGGAATCTCGAAAACAAATTTTCTTGCAAAAAAAATTTAAAGGTTTAGCAGAGGAAGGAAACAGAATGAGGAATTCAGGACATTAAATTTCTTCATGACAGCGTCTAAACCCACAGGCCATGAAGAGTAAAAGAGTTTTAGGGATAAACAGAAAATTAATGTTTTGTCACACCAACAAAATTTGCCAGATCTTTCAACCTTTGACTTGTTTCATTCCCCAAACTTAGATAATAATCTATCAGAAAGAAAAAACACATACAGCAAATCATAGGATCTGCCATATTCCAGTATACGATGGGTCATACTCAAAAATGTGTTCTAAAAACAATTACATATTGAATACAAATGTTACGGACATGTGTTTTAATCAAAAGAGAATATTGAAGTTAAATCCTTAAGACTAAATCATAGAAAAGCGTTCTTTTGTTTCTTTCCGAGCCCCAATGACATTATTTATTGAACGCCCCTCGAAGGAAGAGGTATATTCTTCTAAAATTGTGCCATCCCCCTCTGAAGGTCCAGAAAGATAACTGGAAGATAAAGAAAATGATAATGAAGATGTCGATGAATCAGAGACCATGGCCCTAACAAAATAATATAGTTACCTTTAATATACGATAAAAAGTTTTAATTACTGTGAGAGTGAAAACTTTGACACTTTGAGTTACTATAGTGAACACTTTGACACTTGGATTTACTGTAGTAAACACTTTGACACTTTGATTTACTAGAGTGATAACTAGGAAAACTATGATTTACTATAGCGATAATTTTGAAAACTTTGATTTACTATTGCGATAACCATGACACTATAGTGAACACTTTGAAAACTTTGATTTACTGTAGCGAACTTTGACTAACTGCAGTTAACTATAATTAACTCTAGTAAACTAAATTATCTATAGTTAACTATTGTATTTCATGACCGGGAAATAGATATTTCTGAAATATCTGTATAAGAGCAATTCAGTAAAAATCAAGTTTTAATTGTTAAATTTTTCCTTATTATAAAATGAATTAAAATTATATCACAATAAAAAGAAATTTGTGTTCAAAAGAGAAATGTAAGGTTTATTAACATTTAAGCTTTTCCTGAAAAAAAGATAATTGTCCCCAAATACCTAGATAGTAAGGAAAGTTACGAAGGGAAAGTTATTTAGATTTTGTGCCTTTCCGCAATTAGGTTTACTTTTGAAACAAATCACTTATATAAGTGTAGAGCAAATAGTTAACGCTAAAATGACACATTTCTGACCTTGTGGAGTGCCTAAATGCCTAAAGCTCTGTATTGTTGTTCGTTCCATTGTTGTAGGAATTGAATACCAATAATAATCTCGACCCCCCCCCCCCCCCCCCCCCCCCAGCACCACCACCTGCCCCCGGGACATTAAGCTTTGAAATACGGATGAAATAGGGTGTGGGACCTGGCTTGCTGTTGGAGCACGTTCTCGGAATTTCCCCATTGTTAACTTGAAAGTCGATCGGCTTTACCATAATCAAGGCCACATAATTTTTGGCTTTAAATATATCATATTGCATAAACTTTAAAACTAGCTTCATAAAAACATTATTTCGAGACCTTGACGACTGAGTGTTCAGAATGCTTACTATCGGTATGATACCCTCTTTATGCTTTTGGTATGGAAACTTATTTCAAATCAGTTTCTCCCCCTGATAATAATTAACAATACTACGGGGGACAAAAGTTAGAAGTGTTATAAATAACCCTGATGATATATATCCTGATTTTCCCATTTTAAAGGTCATTCATGATAAATCCACCTTCCTTAACAGTAGCATCCACAACCATGTGGTCCCCCTATCTCTGAATAGGTGGATTGACCCATTTAAAACATGGAAAGAAAGCTGCACCATTGAAATTGTCTAAAAAATGAACCTATATAACATACCTTCTTTCAGTGTCATAGAGATTCTAATGTGTCTATTGGCGCATGATATTATGCCAATCATTAAATCATAAAGCCTTCAAATCTTCTGTTAAATGCTCTACTACCT
Source organism: Saccostrea glomerata (assembly GCA_003671525.1). NCBI lineage: Eukaryota > Metazoa > Mollusca > Bivalvia > Ostreida > Ostreidae > Saccostrea > Saccostrea glomerata. Next base: position 474,289 of record PRKT01000044.1, on the reverse strand, counting down.
CCCAATATCCCTAGAAAAGAAGATTTAGCTTTGCGACTAATGATTCTTTTCTTTTAACTTAACTTTTGACAATATCAATTTGAATACATAACAGACCTTTGAATTTCCGTATTTTGTTCCTCCTTACAGTTTAAAGCACTCAGTCTACTTCCAGTGTCCTATTTCATAGTGTTATAATACTGAACTAAATTTTAAACCAAATCTTTTTGTTATAGCCCACTACAAAAATGGTGAAAACTTTTCAAAATTGAACACGAAATGGAACATTCAATGAGTAAGAACTTGTCATAATATCGATCCCTAGATTTTAGTTCTAACCTACCTTAATTAACTGCTTAATGCACTTTTTAAAAATATCAACCTTTCCTAGTAAAACAGGTATAATAAGATTTTGATATGATTACTATATGATCGATCACTTATTATCGTTTACGTTAATAAGATAAAGAGCAAGAGCCACTTTGGGCACTAAGATTTTCTGAAAACTCAAAACTGCTTAATTTAGGCTGAAATGCAGTATTTAACACTTGGTTTCTTGGTAATATATCATGTAAAAATGAAGTAAATATATAATTACGTATCTTATTTATTTCATAATTTATTCGTAAAAATGTCTCAATGAAACACTAAATATATGACATGTGAATTCTCCTCTGTCTAATTAAAATTATTAAATTTATTCTTGGTTGTGTATTGAACAAAATATTTCGCTACGATACAATACAATATTTTAAAAACGATATGCGATATATTAGATTCTGAAAAAAGTTAAACGAAAAAGGCTTATGAATAATTTAATGCATGAATTTTATAAAAATTAAGTGTTTTATTACTAGGGATGTCAAAATTGTCAATAATTGATATTCGAATATTCGATAGTGGTATTCGAATATATTCGAATATTCGATAAAAAAATACATCTTGCTTTATAATACATCTTCACTCTTTTGTCAAGCAATATACATTATTCTATGCCATTATTTTGGAATAAAATCTCATGTAGAGTTTTGTAAATGCATTTAGTAGTCTTAAAATGTTTTACAGAATATATGAAGATTTTACATCCCAAATGTGATTTTTTCCTGAAATTTCTAGACTCTTATAGTACATGTACTTTCCAGATTAATTAATTGTCTTATCAAAGTATACACAGATTACCCCTACAGATTTACACCAGACAGAACAATTATGTTATGAAGAAAAATTAAAAGCGATTACTTCTAGCCAATTAATTTCCTGATAATGATTTTAAATGATATAGAAAAACACGAGATCCATGTGTTTAACTAAAAATTGTGTCCTAACAATAAAGACAAATTGTAATTACTGGATACTGTTATACCACTATTATTAAATGATCAAATGGATTATTTATATTAATTTAATAGAAACACTCTTCACACCATTAATGTTATCCAAGAGGATTGTCATTTAATTTTGTTTTAAAACAAATCTTATTGCTGGTCAACAGTATAAATTTGATTCAATTTCTGTTTAAACTGCCAGATTTTTCTATCTTTTAAATGCTTGTATACTTAAAATCCGAGTATTCGAATCATAAATTTATATTCGAATATCAACTCATCGAATGAATATTCGAATATTCGAATATTCGTTGACATCCCTATTTATTACCCATTTCAACGTTCTTGTCTCATTGTTATTACAAAATAACACTTCTATTGACTGTTAAATCAACGTTGAAATAAAATTGTCTATGTATTTTGTAATAATTATAAAAACTGTGTTATCCCTTAATAATTATAAGTGATTATATAATTATTGATCAGTTTTAATTTAGAAGAAAGAAATATAATCTTTGTTGATTGAAATTCCCGTCTTTTTAACCGAATTAGACAAAAAACTGTCTGTCCAATACGTATCTGATGTTATTTTTCGATACGATATGATTCTTGAATATCGATCCGTATCGATATATTGATGCAACCCTATAATCACCACCATTGTTTATTTTTTAATGACCATGGGTTGAATTAAAATCAAATCATATTAAAAACTCAATATATATACAAAAGAAAAATGCAAGATTAATTAACATTATTAATAAGCTCTTCCTGAAAATAAATAATTGTTCTTAAGTACTCAGATAGTATCTACGTTCAAACTTTAGGAAGGGAAAGTTAATTAAATTTTGTGATTTCCGCAATAATCAAGTATAACTTTAAAACAAGTCACTTATATAAGTAGGGCAAGTAAATCATAGCAAAGTTTCCTGTATATACACCTATGATTTTCGAAATTACGAATTGAAAAGACTTTGATTTTCATGACAACAGTGGAAATTTCGTTACATATTTCTGCTAGTTATGAAATACTCCTTTATCTTAATTGTTCTATCAAAAACTTTTAAACCATTTTTAGGGAATACAATAGGTATTTGTTCAAAAGCATCAAAAGGGTAAGTATTCTAAAAAAAGAAATGTTTTTTAAAAGCTTTTTTTTTTTTTAAATTCATTATTCAAATTTCCATTGATTTTACATGTATAGTTTATATATTGTGATTATTCCTCATTGATGTTAACATAGTGCCTTCAGAGACAATTTTGTGCAAAAAAGAAAGCCATTGTATTTAGGTGAAATAGATTTTTTAAAAATCTAAAATGGGTGAACAAGTCGAGCAAATGCCTATAGTGCGACAAACATGAAGGAAAAATGAAATCTCGAATAATAAAAAAAAGGGCAAATTTAAAAAAAAAAAAAGTGGTGGACGTGGTGATACTACAAACAGTAATTAAATTCAAATAACTTTGACATGTGCTGTAAAAATGTTCCGGATTTTCATTTAGGTTTTGTTTGTTTCTTTTTTTCTTGGAACTTATAAACGTAACTTGCGAAAACGTAATATATTTTGTTATGATTGATAAATGCTTTGACTTAAAATATTTATTTCATGGAAAAAATTGTTGCTTTTTGCTACAGAGAACCATTGAAATGCTGTGCAAACTATCGTAAAGTTGAAGAAACTTGTGAAGGTATGATGTTTGATCTGTATAAGAAATTTTGATTGAAAACCAAATTTAGTTTTCTAATGTCGTGACAATTCTTGCATTTTCAAAGTTATTCTAACTTTGATTTATTTATTTTAAGACTTGTGATTGACATTTATGTAGTGATATTATAAACTATTTAATTAAAGTATACAAATATTCAATTGTAAAACCTGTATGCTTGTTTAAAGAATGTTGGCCAGGGACATATGGAGTTAACTCTGTACCATGTCCTATTGGCTTTTATGGAAGATTCTGCATGATGTCTTGTCAGAATCTCAACACCACATGTGACCCAGTAACAGGATTCCCAACAAGTATGATAATTTGACTTTTCAATTGCAAGTCATATGCCATTTACCAAATCTTGACGAAACAAAATTATTTTATCTTGAACTATTGATTAACACACGAAACATCAATTATAAAGTTAGTACATGTATATCATTATGGATTAGGCACAATCATTTTTATAAGCTCACTTCTACATTATATCCAGTATCATCTCTGATACTTTTTGATTTCTTCCATGTTTATAATGTTTATTTAATGTTTTTAATTTGTAAAGCTAAACGCTTGCTATTTTGTAACATTTAAGGACAGATGATACAAAAAATACTTTTGTAAAAACAAGAATTGAAAATAAAAACTTGAATCATGTTTAGGTAAGTAAAATGAAAAAGTTAAACCGTATTGTTTTAAATTTTTCATTTAAATCCCCCCCCCCCCCAA
>PRKT01000044.1:445016-459241 GCA_003671525.1 Saccostrea glomerata | reverse complement strand
TCAAACTTTGTCAGTTGATGCATCTTGGGTTTTCGGAGAATGTCGACCAAAAAGTAGGTCACGATGACCTACTTTTGAATATCTCAGGTATTTATTGGCTAAGAATTATCATACTTAGTCAGCAGATGCATCTTTGGACTCTGAAAAATGTCGACTAAAATGTAGGTCATGGTGACCTACTTTCGACATTTTATGGCTATATTTAAGTATCTCCGGTACTTACTGGCTTAGAATCATCAAACTTTGTCAGTTGATGCATCTTGGGTTTTCGGAGAATGTCGACCAAAAAGTAGGTCACAGTGACCTACTTTCGACATTTTATGGCTACATTTAAGTATCTTAGGTATTTATTGGCTTAGAATAAACATACTGTGTCAGTTGATGCATTTTGGGTTTTCCAAGAATGTAGACCAAGAAGTAGTCCTAATTGGCTTAGAATCATCAAACTTTGTCAGGTGATGCAACTTTGGTCTTAGGATACTTAGGGTTAGAGGCTTCAAATACAAGTGATAGGTTATACAATTTATCAGAAGAGCGATTCAAGGCCCTTGGGCCTCTTGTTTTTTCATTAATTTACAAACCAGATAAGGTTTTTAGAGGGACATGTACTTAATTTGTTAATGTTGAATGTTTTAACTGTATGGATTGTTAAGTCTATGTAAAATTTTTATTTGTGAAAATTGAGGTAAACTAATTCTGTGTAATAATTGTCATCCAGAAATGTAAGAGTGATCCAGCTTTAGAATAAAATATTTTCAGTTATACGGATTTCAGTTAATATTATTAGGTATTCTCATTCTTTGAACATGTTGAATGCAGGGATAGACATCTCTGGGAATATTTTCAAGGTCAATACTCATGATCATACATGTAATTTGTGCATTTTCAATAAATTAAGGTCAGACAATACGTTCCTCAGATATCTGTTTTGTATATCTTTGTAATATATAAAATATATTTAAAGTTATAATTACCTTGTGTTTTCTAAACTGATTTTTAATTGTTTTAAATTTACAATGCTGAAATTTGATTTGGACAATTTTAGTTATTTTCAAAAGGATTTTATGGGCAACATTATCCTATATGGCATCTAGCACAAATGCCCGGTAAGGTACCTCAATTTTTTGTGAGTTAACTTATAAAATTAACATTACTTCGATGACAAAATCTTTGAAAAAATTATGTATTATTTAGGAATGTAAATGAGCTTTTGAGCCTCTTGTCCTGTTTATCTTGGATCCTCATCATTGATCCTTTGGACTTCGCCAATAACAAGACATTTATTGCTTGACCTCAGGAAAGTTGAAATGACCCAAACAGAAAAGATTTTTAACAAACTACTATCAAACCATCAACAAACTACCAACAAACTATATTTTTGTGGTTTGTTAAAGTAGTTTGATAGTATAGCATTTAATGAAACACAAACAAACCACTGTTTCTAAAAATAGCTACAGTGGTTTGTTAGTCTTTCATTTCTGGTGATTGTGATTTCTTTATAGTTTGTTAGACTTTGAATCTTGCAAGAGTGTTTTATTAGTATAGCATTTGCATCAAACCACATGGGAAATTACTTTCCAGACATGTTTAGGGTTGAATTATCTAGAATTGTTGAAGTTTCCAAGAACAGCTTAATCTTTACATCCGGTGTTAGCTATTTGCGCCAATTTTCAAACCACCAAGCAGGTCAGAAACAAAGGAACTGGTGAAGAGAAATTGTTAGTATCATTCTGTAAGATCCCTGACTGGAAAAAGCAGCAATTAACATTATAAAAAGATGGATCTGGATACAGAGGAGGTATTTAATGCATGTCATGAAGTTCCTTTTTACCTAAAATAAGGCTGGACTACAGTTAATAAATTAACCTTCTGAGAATGTGGATGTGTATGCTTTTTACTAGCTTGGGGTTTTATTTATTTTCTGATAGACCTATAATTCCTATACTAGTTTAGATCAGTTAAGCATTAGATTATGGGAAGTATACTTGAAAATATTAAGACAAAAAAAAGATGTCTTTCAAAGTTGCAAATTTCCCTTGGAATTGCATCTCCTAAACAAAAGGGAACATATGTTGGAATGTTGCACTCTCATTGGCTAAACTTGTGAATCCTGGAATTTAAAATACTCTGAAACAAGACTTGTTGAATATTTCAAAATGTGACTGTTTCAGGTGTTTTCAAAGACTTGTGGATTTGTACAGGAAAATTCAAATCTAGTGTTTTGCTGATGGATTTGTTACCAGTAATTTATTAGTAGTTTGTTAGAGTGGTTTGATAGTAGTTTGTTAGCGTGGTTTGATAGTGGTTTGTTAGAATGGTTTGATAGTAGTTTGTTAGAGTGGTTTGATAGTAGTTTGTTAGAGTGGTTTGATAGTAGTTTGTTAAGAGTGGTTTGATTAGTAGTTTGTTAGAGTATAGTTTGTTAGCTCATTTGCATGTGATTTGCTATACTATCAAACTACTTTCAAACCATAGTGGTTTGTTAGTAGTTTGTTATAGTAGTTTGTTTGCCCTTTTTTTCCGTATGGGGAGGTTATAGTATTCTATCCCGGCTTCGGTGTTCAAGTTTTTGGAGCAAGTCCATTCCCAAGTAACCCTACCAAGACCAAACTTGCATCGATGATGCATCTAAAGATGGATATATACTACTACTTGATTCGGATACTGGATGTCTCTTAGATTTTCCAGGAAAGTGGCCAGGTTAATGTCCTTCCCAAATTACTGTAAGTCCTACTTCGACCAAACTTGCATAGATGAAGCATCTAGGGATGTACACTACCTAACCTGCTTTAGATGCTAAATCTGAACTTTATTTACCGTGAAATTTTATCCATACTTTTACTAAATTAGAGGGGATGATTTATCAAGAAATACTAGTAGCTGATGTCATTTTCAAACTTACTTTTAAATCCGAATTTGACCTAATAGATACATTTTTAAGATGAATGACCAGGGCAATATTACCGTTATTATTTCTGATAAATCATGCATTTGGAAGATACATGTAAGGATGGGCACACTCAAACTGCCTTTAAATGTTCAGTCTGACAACAAGTTTCTTGATAAGCAAATAGGTCAAAGATTATACTGAGCACCAGGTTTATTCCCAAAAAATTGTACGTCCAATTTAAGCCAAAACTGTATTGATATTGATTTTGAGATTACACCATCTAAACAAAAATACAATTATATACTGAAGGGAAAAACACGCAGGGAAACCTTAGGAAGTGATTTATTGTTATTTGTTCGAAGTTTTTTTTTCAGCATTTTTATGTTCCGATCTTTAATCACTAAAATACCAAAATTTCATTTGATTTTGATTTTAGAATTTACGAGTTAATAAAATTCACATAAAGGTACCCCCAAATATGAAAACAAAAATCTCAATATCATGGATGAGGTGACTTGGATAAAATCTTCGGAGCAGGTGCTATACCAACGAATATCATTTAATCACCTTTCTTTTTACAAAAAAGAAACATACAAATGCTTTCTGACACTTCCTTTAACGCCACAAACATAGTACAATTAAATCATTACATTACTTCAAAGGATTTTTCTTGATTTATATATATAAAAAAAAAAACCATTTCAGCAGTTTCTTGCTCAAGTACGACTTAGACTTTTTTTGTCACATAATATATATATATATATATATATATATATATATATATATATATATATATATATATATATATATATATATATTGACGTCATTTACACATCAAGATGTGACATTGTATATATATAGTTGTTGTAAAATGTGCTTTATAAATAATAATTAATTTCATTACAACATGTATTGGTAACAATCCTCTGTTAAAACTAATGTCCAAATAACTGTATCTCACTTCTATTCTCAATGACCGTGTAGTGTAGGGCAGCGCCGTGAGAATTCCATCGGCATCGAAAGCAAATCTTTTGACTTGCCTAGATCGCCGAGCGGTCTAGCGCGCTGCTCCTGCACTGCTAGGAGACAGATTCCGAAGGTCGAGAGTTCAACCCCGGGCTGGGGCGGAAGTGGGTATCCATGTTACAGTGAATTTCTTTGTGCTTTCTATATTAATATTTCTTCACTTAGGGCAGTTATGTTAGTTTAAGAGTTGTCGTAAATTGTGCTTTAAATATATATAAATAAATATATATATATATATATATAACTTCACACAAACTATTTAAAGTAAATTTGTATCATTTTATTATGTGTGCCCGATTTCTTTCTGATTTAAATTGAGGAATGTGTAGACAAAGAGGTAGTTCGCAACTCATATATATATATATATATATATATATATATATATATATATATATATATATATATATATATATATATATATATATATATATATATATATATATATATATATATATATATATATATATATATATATATATATATATATATATATATATATATATATATATATATATATATATATATATAAAACGTCAAACTTATGATTTTAACATGCAATAAAGAAGTCGACAACACATATTTTAACAACTTGAAATTCTCGAACACCTACAATATCCAATCCTTCTGTTCGATATTTCCTTCAAATTGCCTTCTGCAAAAAGTCAGACAGAGATGAATGTCCATATTTTATTTAAATAAAATATACATGTACTAGTATATTTGGTCCATTAGAAGTTAATGCATTGATCTGGCGTCAGTTATTAAGAATTAAATGAAATATTTGCATTAGAGCAATGCAGTTTAAATTTAGTTTTTTAATTTCCTTAATATTTTACATAATGTGCCATTAAGGGATAGAGGGTAAGTGCCTGGTAAGAACTTTGAGCTTTTCCTCATTCGATAGTGCTTCGAAAATTTTCAAAATGTACTGTCAAGTACATGGCTGCATAACAACTTTTTAAAGTTCACTGTAGTTCAGTGGAATAAATCAAAATAATGATCTTTATTCGCTTTCTACTATTTATTTAATTTTTTTTATGATTTAAGAATGAATTAAGATTAAATAATAATAATTAAAGTTATATATGGCGTATCTGAGCTAAACAAATTAAATTAAGAGATTTAGTGTAGATTTACATGGTATTTGTTATCAACATTCAAATAAAATTTTTCACCGATAATCGGAGTCGGAAATACTTTGTAAATCGGTTATTGTTTTAAATCTCTGATATGTATGAAACGCAATTGATTAAATTGAATGTGCAATTTACTGTAAAGTAAACAAATAGAAAGATCTTTTTCATTTATTTAGTCTGAACTTATCAAAAATACGCCATATATGACTTTAAGCTTTTCCTGAATAGAAAAAAAATTGTCCTTAAATACATGCACTTAAACAGTGACTGCCTTCAAATGTTACGAAGGGAAATTAATTTTAAATTGTGTGCTTTCCGCAGTTATGCATACCTTTTCAAATAAATCATATATTTATTGTATGACAAGTAGATCATAGCAAAGTTTCCTGTATATACATCTACGATGGATTTTTCGAAATTGCAAAAAAAAAAAAAAAAAAAAAAATTGATTTTGATAATTACAGTGGAAATTTGTTACATATTTCTGCTAATTATGAAATACTCCTTTATTCTTATTGTGTTATCAAAAACTTTAATTCCTCTTTTAGGGAATACAATAGGTATTTGTTCGAATACATCCATTGGGTAAGTTTTTTACATTAAAGAAATGTGTTTAATAAGGTTCTTTCGGATTCATTACGTTAATTTCAACGGATTTTATATGCATAGTTCATGCATTGTAATTATCGGGGTTAAGAAACACAATTGTGCTAAAAAGAGCAACATTGTATTTAGGTATCCAAAAAGAAATTTTTGAATGACTTAAGCAAATTTGTTAAATTTTTGAATCAACTAGATTTCAAACATGGGTAATTACACATGTACAAGTGTCAACATCCCCCCCCCCCCCCAAGAAAAATGTTAAGATAAAGATCTAGTAAATGATAGGTGCCTACAGATTTATCAAATTTAAGAAATAAATTCCTTTGATAGTGCTTTACAATTTAAGCTTGGTCAGGACATAATTTGGAGATAAACAAGATGAAAAAATCATATTCTAAAATGTCATTTTCAATGAAAAATTAAGAAAACGATTGATGAATATGGGAGATTTTTTTCCATATCAGGCGGCAAAGGAAGTGTATCAAGATTTCCTACACTATCTCACAAAACGGTAATTTGTGTGCTCTTGGCCTCCTCTTTAACATTATATCAAATTTAATATATACACTGTATAGGTATCGGGATTACTTTTCATATGATTTCAATTGAATTCCAACAAAATTCTATTAGAACTATAAAATACGAGAAAAAAAAATTGAAATTGATTATGATGTCATAATGGATCTAGCACCAAATTGTTAGTCTAAAGTCATTTACTACATGAAGATCTTGACCTTAAGAGTAAATAAAAAAAACATACAAAAAATACAAATAGTTTTACGTGATGTTGACATAAGAAATGAAAAATAATCCGGATATACACTGTAAATTTAAATTTTTTGATTGATGAAACTTAAAAACGCAATGTATTTTTCGCTTGCTCTGTAGTGCTACTAAATTGGCTTCAACGTTATAGTAATAATTTTGATATACGCTTCAACCGAAGAACTCATTTGATGCATAGACATAAAATGTACGCATTGTCCTCTATTGCTACAGAGAACCATTGAAATGTTGTCTACACTTCCGTAAAGTTGGTGAAACTTGTGAAGGTATGATGTCTGATCGATATTAAAACTTTTGATTTAAAACAATATTAATCATAATTTACTTATATCATGACAATTCTTATATTTACAAAGTTATTTCTTTCAATTGATTCTTTATAGAATGTGTGATTGACATTAATTATGTACAATATTGACTATTTAATTAAATTATACTAGTTTTCCATTTTAAACCTGTATTTGTTTGAAGAATGTTGGCCAGGAACATATGATATTAACTGTATACCATGTCCTGTTGGTTTTTATGGAAGGCTGTGCGCAATGTCTTGTCATAATAACTGCATCCCATGTGACCCAGTAACAGGATGTACAGACTTTACAGAAAGTAGGCATCTTCTTTTTACAAAATTGCCATTCGTAATATCTTATTTCATTAATTTATTCTTTCAACAAGTTAGAATTTAATGATTTTCATCATTCCAATATGAAGTATGAAAATTGTGAACAGTTTATACAGTTAAAGATTTTTTTTAATGAATAATCACTTGCAATACTTGCTCTCTAGGTTAATAGATACAATGACTTTATTTAGAACTACCGAGAATTGATATTGTGCTTACCTTCAAAATGACGTCGACAAAACAAAGGTCCTGGAAAGTTCGGCCTTACTTAAAAAAATTAGCCATGCATTGCCCATGTTGCTTGCAATAGGATAACAATTGAACCATGATTTTAACCCCTTTCCCAAATCATTCAGTTTTAGAGCATCGTATACCAATATCAGTGGACTATGTTGTATGTAATTTCTATCGTCAACTTCCCTTACCTTTGCAGCAATATACCTTCATCACCTGCATACTGAGTTTATATATCTCAGTTAATTCGATACGCAAGAGCATGCTCTACCTATGAACAATTTCTAAAACGAGGTAAATTATTGAAACAAGTTGATGAAAAAAGAATTTCAGTTTCAGTTTTGTTTAAAGTCATCATTTCGTAAGTTATATGTTCGATTCAATGACCTTGTCAGCAAATACAATTTATCACTGAGTCAAATGCGCATGCTGACTGACATTTTTCCTACTTATTGTTACTCCATTATTTATACACGGAATTGACGACGGATTTTTTCGTACGGATTTCCCGAACATGACAAGGAACACACGGCGGGTGTGATTGGTCGGCGGGGATTCTCGCTCCTGCATGGCACCTGATCCCACCTCTGATGTTTCGGAGGTCCGTGTTTGCTGTGCTCCTATTTTGTATTGTTTTATGGACTTTTGATCTTGAATACTGTTCGTTATCTCCATATGTTTCATTACATCACCAATCCAAAAATGGTCTTAGAGTAGTTGCCTTTATACTTAGCCAATTCTCCCACTGTAAGAAAAGCAAAAAATAATAATGATAATAATGTATATAATTTATGCTGCTGTGAATTATTTTGCTTCATAAAAAATTTGCACAATCACTGCTTTATGTCCCCGTCGCTTTAGTCAAATTTATTCTATGATTAACAATTTAGTGATAGGAATAGGTATCAACCTTAAAACTGAGACGCGTGAAACTCTCCAAATCTTTGGAAACAATGAACCTATTTGTTTAGTCTTCAAGTCCTTTCATCTTGCACTAGTAACCGAATGACCTATATAGGCTCTAGATGTATAGTCTATTCATAGCCATTGAATGATAGACAAGCGATAAAATTTATTTATATTCGCTTTACAGGAAGAGGTCAGAGAATTTTTCAATTATGACATCTTTCTAAATTTGTGGAGTCCTAAAAGCTCTATATTCTAGCTCATTGCAATTTTGTAAGAATGAACTGGATGGAATAAATAATTTCAAAACTTCCTCTTGGACATCAAGTTTTCAAATATGGATGGAATGTGATCTGGGACCTGGTTTGCTGTTTATCAAGTTGTGGGAATTTTCCCCATTGCGTACGAGAAAGAGCATCGTCTATTATTACCAATGCCAGAAACATGTTTAGCTTTAGATATGATACTGTATTGCCTAAGCATCAAACCTAGATAAGTAAAGACATAATTCGCAGAGACCTTGATGATTGAGTGTTCAGAATATTTACTAGGGCAATGCTATCTGTATGGAATTGAACCTGTTGACAACTCAGGTCTCCCGGAGCAAAACATGGACTAGGCCATTATAATCACATGAGAGGCTGGGATATTATTTAGTGAGCTCAGTGCTCGCAATACCTTAACTTCATGGCGATTTTTGATCTTTAAAATTCAGCCTATAATGATAATATCATTAAAAAAAGCAAAAAGAGTTGATACTCAATTATTCACGATGTTGCATTCATTTTGACAAAATAATAGATTAAAATGATATATTTCTCAAACTTTGTGGTAGATACATGTACAATTATTTCATGAGCAAAGACAACCTGTGTAAGGTCAAATACTGTATGACTGCCACTTTATATAAAAATGTTTAACCATTTTAAAAGCTTCCCCTTGTTTGAGAGTCAAAGAAAAAAAAAACACTTCTCGTGCAGTGCTTCATTCAAATAGATCAATCTAGCTTACTTTTGTTTTGTTTCATGATAACTTTCGATGAAAGAAACCCCCAAAAAAGGTAAGTAATCATTTCAAAACTTTTATATGTTTGCAATGTAAGATTTTTGTTTGCGCATGACTTTACAATTAGTTGTATCCTTCCTCAAGTCAAAAGGGTAGTATGCCACTGCATTCAATATCGCCCAGAAACGAAATCTAGTGTTACATAGATATGATAGACAGGTTTATTATTGTTTCAACCCGAACTTTAACATTTTGACATTAATATCAAAAGTGCATTGTGTTCTTTTGTCCATTATAAGATCTGATATAAAATCATATGATAAACCTTTATGCCTTATTGATTATTCCAAAAATAATCAGGAATTAAAGGCACTCTCCTTTTTCTACAAAAAACTGCCTATGATTGCACCGGCTGACGTGCAACAAATTAAAAGAAATTTATAGGTGTCTGTTAGGAATGATTCAGAAAACAAGTAGATCAAGAGTTTGATTTGATTATGATATGACCGATAACTTATTATGGATTACAATATTGTAAATATAGTTTATTATGATAAAAGACGGTAAACTTTAATTAACCATATTGATCCAAATAATTAAGTTTTCGACAGTTTGGACAAATTATGTTAATTGTCATAGTATATAAAAACCTATAGAAGCGATTAGTTAGACGACAATGCCATTGATAGTTATTATTGCAGGTACAGTACATGTACATGTAACCAACAATACCGGAATTCTCATTCTTGCATCAATAGTAGGGCTTGTCGGGATATTTGCTGTTTTTGTTGGAATTTTAATACGGAGAAATTGGTATGCTAAATTTTTGTCTGAGGTTTGAATCTCGTACATTTTTGTAAGAGTTTAAAAGTAAATTTTTGTTCCTTAAAATATTGAAGCTGTTCAAGATGAGCTATTTAAGATAAAACATGACTATAAAATGTATAATAAGGGGTATTGATTTATATGTACATGAACATTTAAATATTTTCTATCCTTAGCATCAAGGCTCGCTCTCCAACCGTACATATATATGACCAGTCTACAGATTTCAGTAATGAGACCATTGAAGAACAAAACAATTATGATGCACTACAGAAGAATGAAGAATATGAAGTCTTTACTGGACAAGGAGACTGCGGCAGAGAATCTATACAGCAGACGTTTAGTGGACAAAATATGTACATTGATATTTGTGACTAACCTGAGTTTCTGAGCCTATCAAATTAGTATTTTTTCTGTATCAGTATTTGGATGTATTGATGAGGTACAGAATGAAAAGACTTCTTTAAAGGCTTTTCATTTTGAAGCCCATAATTTAAAACAGAAATTCTCCATTTGATGACCTGAAATGCCCAGACTTTCAATCACATTTTATACATTAATATATACTTGTATGAGAATGATATAAAATATGTCTTTTATTTATATGTTAAAACAGAACAGAGAGGAAGAGATAGATTTTTTTAATAAAATTTTGCCAATCCCCCTCTGAAAGTCAATACAGATCTGTGGAAGATAGTGAAGATGTGGAAGGAAGTGAAAATGAATCGGAGACCAGTTCACTTATGAACAAAAAGAAGCTAGGTCCGTCCCCTTTCAAGGGATATACATGTAATCAAAAAAGGTAAAATAGGGGTCTTGTTCTTGACAATCTGATTACAATCGGCTGTTCTGATACTCTTTTGCTTAAAGTAAGTGGTAGCATATCAGAACAACTGATTTACATCTGATTGTGTTCTTGAATATTAGTTTTCTCAAGAAAAACTAAGCCACAGAAGATGAATGCTTTTTGGGAGTTTCCAGAAGACGAGTGGATTCTAAAATGTTCAAATCATGGTTCCCAGAGTAAGGTGGGACCATAATATGAGATCGTAGTTTATTATAAAATTAAAATATATACGAATAAGAAATTTAAAAAAAGAATCACTTTCAATCAAGATTCAAGAATCACTCACCGGGGCTAGTCAAAATAGAAGATTAAATTTTTATATTGAAATTTTTATGGTAAATACTTTTAAAATGTGTGGAAACTAACTGTGTAAGCGTAGAATCTAATGACTCCCCTACTGTGAGGGTAAGACCACAATAAGTAAAGAAAGTTGAAATTAAAATTAAAAAAAATGAAACCTTTCTATGAACTAATCTGTACCAGAAAAGATGAAACTTAGTACTTTGAAACTCTGCCCGAAGTACAGATTTCTTAAATCTTCAAACCATGACTACCGCTGGCGTTAGGTGGGATCACAATAAGAAATTGAATTAAGAATAAAAAATAAGATATTCTTTGAAAAATATTCTCTCAAGAATCAAAGTTTTCGAAAAATGAAGCTTGTGAAAATTTTTAGATGTTTTGTAGATTGTATATTGTTCATATCAAGGACCCTTAGGGCAAAGTGGAGCTACAATGTACATGTAATAAAAACTTTTTTTTTAAATCTTAAAGAACAATTAGTACTTATTTGTTTTATATGTAATGTGTATTGTAAGTTTTTCATTTCAAGGACCCTTTGGGTAAAGTGGAGCAACAATATAAATGTAATAAAAACTTTTTTTAATCTTAAAGAGCAATTAGTACTTGACTAAAAATATGATACATGTGAAAGTTTTTTGATATAGTGCATCCTGTAATTTATTCAAATAATCGACCGAGGGATTAGAGACGAAACCATTATCAGAGATCAATTTGAATCAGAGGATTGATGTAAAAAAAAACAGATATAAGATTTTTATGATCAGAAATATTCAAGAAAATTCTACAACAGTCAGATTTTTTTCTTAAATTTGTTTCTTTCATCGAATCCTTATAGATTATATATCATGCAAACATTAACATGTAAAATGTCATAGAGAATTTATAGGTGTATATTTAAATTTCCGCCAAAGAAATCATTTTTCTGTTGTTATGTTAAAATGAAGTAAATGTATATGTACCCTATTTCTTTATTTATTCTTGATAAAAAATACTTCGTTTTGGCTGAATTTCTATTGCATCTTATAATGTAAGACTAAATAAGATTGCATGTAATTATCTTCTGTTGAATTAAACTTATTATATTTATTTTTTTCATTACCAGTGTTCATTTTTTTCTAATATACAGTGTATATACAAAAGAGAAATGCAAGATTAATTAACATTTATTAATAAGCTTTTCCTGAAAATAAATAATTGTTCTTAAGTACTCAGATAGAAACTACGTCTAAACTTTATGAAGGGAAAGTTATTTTAAATTTTGTGATTTCCGCAAACATGTATACCTTTAAAACAAGTCACTTATTTAAGTAGGGCAAGTATATCATTGCAAAGTTTCCTGTATATACGTCTATGATTTTTCTAATTTGCAAACTGAAAAGACTTCAATTTTCATGAGTACAGTGGAAATTCGTCACACATTTCTGCTAATTATGAAATGCTCCTTCATAATTTTTATTCTAATTGTTCTATCAAAAAATTTAAATCCTTTAGGGAATACAATAAGTATTTGTTCCAATACATCCACTGGGTAAGTATTTTCAAAAATGTGTTTTTAAAGGCTGTTTTGATTCATTATGTATATTCCCATGGACTTTACATTATACTTTATGTATTGTGACAATCTAGTGCAAAAAGAGCTACATGTACTTTGTATTTAGGTGAAATATACATAATTTTGTTAAATCAAAAATGGGTGAACAAGGTGAGCAAAATGCCTATAGTGCTACAGACATGAAGTGAAAAATGAAAATTCAAATAATGAAAAATAAGACAATTGAAAAAAAAATGGTTGGACGAGGATTGATATTACATGTAGAAACAACAATTAATTTCACATGCATATGACGTTGGCATGTGTAATCAATTAAAATGATCCGGATATTAATAATTTTTGTTTGTTTGTTTGTGTGCATATATTCTTGGAACTTATTAAATTTTTACCCCGAAAAAGCATCTTAAAATTACATATATCAAGAAATTGATGTTCATTATAATCTAACCATAAATACCAATGTTTATTAATATGATATGAAATTAGAAGTAATTTATGAAGCTTTGCAATGATAGGAGAATCCTTATACACTTTGCCTTGTAAAATGATCGGAGTAAATAAGGGAAATAAAAGTACATTATATGTATAAAAATTGTAGAATATCTTCATAAGCGTGGATACTTATTATTTTTATTTCTAAAATGTGTTAATTGATCTAAAAGTTGAATTGGAAAATGTAAAGCAGGTGTTTTTATTCGCAATTCCTGAAAATACATGTATATTAAAGATTTACTAATTTTCTTTATATAATATGATTAAGTTGAAAGATGAAGTTTGAAGAATTATTGTGGGTAAAAACACGTTACTTTGAAAATTTAGAGACATTTTTGTGAGCATTTTCAATTTGCCAAAGCTTGATTTTCAAAACCTGAGGATCGGAGTACCTTAAAGTACTCATTTCATGGACAAAAATTGTACGCATTATTCTATTTTGCTATAGAGAACCATTGATATGCTGTCCAAACTATCGCAAAGTTGGTGAAAATTGTGAAGGTATGATGTCTGATCTACATAAGAAGTTTTGATTTAAAACTACAACAATTTTTTCTAATATCGTGATAATTCTTCCATTATTTTCAACGTTATTTCATTAAGGTCTTCCGTTTCCAACGGAAGACCTTCTACTGATTCTGAAGATTAAGATTATTAAGGTCTTCCGTCTTCAGCGGAAGACCTTATTGTTTTTCTTAGGTTTCTTTTCCACTATTTTTCTTATTATTATTTTTTTTCTTACCGATTTTGTGCACGCGATTTCTCGGAAACGGCTGGATGGATTTTCATGAAACTTTCAGATCTGATAGAAGATCAAAAAATCTAGAGATAAAATTTTTTATTTTGATGACGTCACTTCCGGTTCGGAGATTTTCGCGATTTTGTCATTTTTAGAGGGTCACTTTGTCCGGCAATGTTCTCAAAAACCGTTGAAGATAGAAGTATGAAATTTTCAGTGATGATAGAGCAACCTTTGGAGAAGTGAATTCAGTATATCA
>PRKT01000044.1:400121-442462 GCA_003671525.1 Saccostrea glomerata | reverse complement strand
TTTTTGCTGTCTAAACATTAATTGCTAGATAAATGAATTTGAGCATATGTCAAAATTAAGCATTGAAAATAATTCTTTTTATAAAATTAAATTCTGCTTCATTTTAAAATAATTTTTTTAGAATTTACTCTGTGACATACGCATGCATGATAATTGTAAGTGGAGTTAACGTTTCTAATTCACAGGGGGAAATCCAACATGAAATTAAGCACTTTTGAGTTTGCAGTTATTTGCTACTAACCTTAAAATGATATTGTACAGAACATGCAGAATGGTATACTATTTCGTCCAATAAACAGAATATTTTACATGCCTTTACATGTACAATGTCAGTACGAATTTAATTGATGCAAAACATCAAATTGGCTGCAAAGCAATAAATTCTTTCGCATGCAAAGAATTCTAAGCTGAAATAGTTTTTCAATTCTATTCCAGGCTGATTTCAAAGCAAAATAAAAAAATAATTTTACCGCATTTGCTCATAAATAGATTTATCGATGTTAAAAAAAAACATGTTCATTGATGTATAAGAAGAATTTATTGTCATCAAAATGAAGATATGTAAAGTTAGCTACTAGTAACTGGCTACTAGTAGCTGGCTACGACAAGTGGTAAAGTTAGCTACTAGTAGCTGGCTACGACAAGTGGTAAAGTTAGCTACTAGTAGCTGGCTACGAGAAGTAAGTAAAGTTGGCTACTAGTAACTGGCTACTAGTAGTAGCTAATTTGGGAGAAATTATCTGGCACTAAAGTTACCAGGATATCGTTATTAATAAACTCAGCTACTAGTACCATTAAAAGTGTGCAATTTTGGGAGATGATGTTGTTATAATACAAATAAGTGGATCTTTACACCGCTGATATCCACTGATATTGTTGATAAAATCAATCTCTGAGCTTTTCCAACTGATCTGGCACTAAAGTTAACAAGATATCGTTATTAATAAATGCAGCTACTAGTACCTTTTGTTTAAAATTATGCAATTTTGGGAGACAAATGTTGATATTATAGAGGTAACTGTATTTTGACACCTCTGATATCCACAGATATTGTTGATAAAAACAATCTCTAAGATTTTCCACATGATTTGGCACTAAAGTTACCAAGTTATCGTTATTTATAAACTCAGCTACTAGTACCTTTTGTTTAAAATTATGCAATTTTGGGAGACAAATGTTGATATCATAGAAGTAGAAGCTGGATATTTAAACCGCAGATATCAACTGATATTGTTGATAAAAATAATCTCCAAGATTTTCCACATGATCTGTCAGTAAAGTTACCAAGATATCGTTAGTAATAAACTCAGCTACTAGTACCTTTTGTTTAAAATCATGCAATTTTCCGAGACAAAACTTGATATTCCAGATGTGACATAAGCACCAGATCATGTGGAAAAGCCCAGAGAATGTTTGTATCAGCAATATCAGTTGATATCAGTGATATATAAATCCAGCTACTTCAAGAATATCAAGATTTGTCTCCCAAAATTGCACAATTTTAAACAAAAGGTACTAGAAGCTGAGTTTATTACTAACGATATCTTGGTGACATCAGCACCAGATCATGTGGAAAAGCCCAGAGAATGTTTTTATCAGCAATATCAGTTGATATCAGTGATATAAAAATCCAGCTACTTCAAGAATATCAAGATTTGTCTCCCAAAATTGCACAATTTTAAACAAAGGGTACTAGTAGCTGAGTTCATTACTAACGATATCTTCGAAACTTTACTGCCAAATCATGTGGAATATCTTAGAGATTGTTTTTATCAGCAATATCAGTTGATATCAGCGAGGTAACAAACCAGCTACTTCAAAAATATCAACATTTGTCTCCAAAAATAGCATAATTTGAAACAAAAGGTAGGAGTAGCTGAGTCTATTACTAACGATATCTTTGTAACTTTACTGCCAGGTCATGTGGAATATCTTAGAGATTATTTTTATCGCAATATCAGTTGATATCAGCGAGGTAACAAACCAGCAACTTCAAAAATATCAACATTTGTCTCCAAAAATAGCATGATTTGAAACAAAAGGTACTAGTAGCTGAGTTCATTACTAACGATATCTTCGTAACTTTACTACCAGATCATGTGGAATATCTTAGAAGTTATTTTTATCAGCAATATCAGTTGATATCAGCGAGGTAACAAACCAGCTACTTCAAAAATATCAACATTTGTCTCCAAAAATAGCATAATTTGAAACAAAAGGTACCAGTAGCTGAGTTCATTACTAACGATATCTTGGGAACTTTGCTGCATGATCATGTGGAATATCTTAGAGGTTATTTTTATCAGCAATATCAGTTGATATCAGCGAGGTAACAAACCAGCTACTTCAAAAATATCAACATTTGTCTCCAAAAATAGCATAATTTGAAACAAAAGGTACCAGTAGCTGAGTTCATTACTAACGATATCTTGGAAACTTTACTGCAAGATCATGTGGAATATCTTAGAGGTTATCTTTATCAGCAATATCAGTTGATATCAGCGAGGTAACAAACCAGCTACTTCAAAAATATCAATATTTGTCTCAAAAAATAGCATAATTTGAAACAAAAGGTAGGAGTAGCTGAGTCTATTACTAACGATATCTGGGTAACTTTACTGCCAAATCATGTGGAATATCCTAGAAATTATTTTTGTCAGCAGTATCAGTTGATATCAGCGAGGTAACAAACCAGCTACTTCAAATATATCAACATTGTCTTCAAAAATAGCATAATTTGAAACAAAATGTACCAGTAGCTGAGTTCATTACTAACGATATCTTGGTAACTTTACTGCCAGATCATGTGGAATACTAGTATCTTAGAAATTATTTTCATCAGCAATATCAGTTGATATCAGCGAGGTAACAAACCAGCTACTTTAAAAATATCAACATTTGACTCCCAAAATAGCATAATTCTATACCAAAGGTACTAGAAACTGAGTTAATTACTACCGATGTCTTGGTAACGTCAGTGTCAGATTATGTTGAAAAGCTCAGAGATTGTTTTTTTCAACACTATCAGTGGATATCAGCGGTGTAAAATTCCAGCTACTTCAAGAATACCAACATTTGTATCCCAATTGTGCATAATTTTACACAAAAGATACTAGACGGTTATTTTAAAGGTTCAAGTCATTTACTAGTAGCCAGTTACTAGTAGCCAACTTTACATACTTCTCGTAGCCAGCTACTAGTAGCCAATTACTAGTAGCCAAATTTACTTACTTCTCGTAGCCAGCTACTAGTAGCCAGTTACTAGTAGCCAACTTTACTTACTTCTCGTAGCCAGCTACTAGTAGCTAACTTTACCACTTGTCGTAGCCAGCTACTAGTAGCCAGTTACTAGTAGCTAACTTTACATATCTTCAAAATGAAGGTGTAGGCCTGTCCGAGCCTCGATACCCTGGATCTTGATTACGTGATAATGCTCATGGTTTCTGCAGAGCAGGCTATGCTGCAAATCGCAGTGCAAAATTAAAAAAAATATATCTTTATGATCTTTGTGTCATTTGTAGATGTAGAGTAAGTTCAAAACAATTTTTACTAGAAGTTGAAAAACTCCTCATTTTTTTTATTCACCATGCACTTTAACCACATCATCATTATCCTGAAAATCAAGAGATTTCTTTTCAAATCTTACACACTCTCAGGCTGTTGAGTATCTGATATAAACTCTTTTTTATGACCATAAATTATCGATGATCATGAGATATTAATGGCAATGAAATTGAAATATATTTCAACATTTAATATTAAGTTTAAGCAAGATTTTAAAATATTTTACGCATGATTTTTACTTGTTATAATTTACGAATTATTTTATTGAAGTAATAAAAAAAAAGAGTCTCATTTCCCCATGTGCACTCTCTAACACAATCACAAAAATATTATGAATATATGAACAGCGTATGAACAGCGTTATGAACACAAGCTTGTAAACAAAATAAACGGCAATTCACAATCAAAGTACTCAGAAGTACTGAAAGCCGGGCTCATAATATGAACAAAGACCGTGGTGACAGTTTAAAATCAATTTCAGACGTATAGAGGATATGTTACATACAAAAATATCTCAATGGCATGTATATTAAAATGTTTTAAAAATTAAATAAAATACAGCTAGAAATTAACAGCGTAAAATATTTATCACATGTATCGTTTCGGGGTTTTATATACAAACAGAAGTAACTAATCACAGATGCAGCAAGATTAATGTCAAACGACTCTGCACTGATGTGTCCTCAGCGGGAAGTTTTACATCAAGTCATTAATGGTGTTCCCTGCATTTGTGTTAGCCTGATAGTACAACATTTATTCATAGAATATGACGCAGACAGGGATACCTGGTGAAAACCTTTTGCACCTTTTAAATTGCTTTGTAAAATATTAGTCAAAGGAACCAGGAAAAATATTAAACAATTTAATATTTTGATAAAAATATTCGATTTACTATTTCTTAAGGTGTTTGCATGGATTTTGTTTTCTCAACAGCGGCTGGGCGTACGCACTATATTTTTACTCGTAAACTCAATTTGGAGGTGAAGAAGCAGCATTTCCCATTGCTCACCGTTGCAATAGCCGGGCATTGCTCTACGAGCAATGAACCCGGCTAAAAAAGGAAAACCAGAAGAAAAAAGGTGTCTGTATAGATGAAAAACACAACTCATTAATTTGTTTTTGAACGACCCCATACGTTTCTTTCTTTCTCCCTTGCATTTCGACTATACAGAAAAAAAGATCTCTAGAACCTTTGGTTATATTAAAAGAAAGGTGTTGGACCTTCAAAAGGCACTATATCCGAACAGCTATTATACAGCCTATCAAATATCACGGCGTCAATAAAAGAATTATTTAGATTGATTGATTGTATATTGTTTAACGTCCCTCTTGAGAATTTTTCACTCATATGGAGACGTCACCGATGCCGGTGAAGGGCTTCAAATTTAGACCTATACTCGGCACTCAGGGCCATTGAGCAGTGAGGGTTCTTTATCGTGCCAACGCCTACCGTGACACGGGACCTACGTTTTTAAGGTCATATCCGAAAGACCCGTGACTTTCACTTCTAGTGCCGAGCGCTTGGCGAAGGAACAGTCACTACCTTTGTTTACGTCTTAGGTATGACGCGGCGCCGCGATGGAGAATCGAACCCGGGCCTCCCGATCACGAAGCGAACGCTCTACCACTAGGCTACCGTGACCGGTAATTATTTAGATATTTCAAAAACTATTTCAAATTTCATTCTAATAAAAGTCACACAGCTGTATACAGACATTCCAAAATAATGTTTCATGGAGCGACAGGTTGTTAAATTCATCTCATCACTATAAGTACCCCATCCCTTAAAATGAATAAAAATGTCCTTCCGTCTCTCCTTCTGTCACACTTTGCCTTTAGCTCAGTTCAAAGCTCAGTTTCAAACAAACTATCCAAGATAATTTTATCAATCTTTATATACTGAAAGAAATTAATTAGAGTTATGCAATTGCATTAAATTTTTTTTAAACTAGACTTTATATACATGTATATACCTCACTTTTCTTAAATTAGTGTTTAGCTCAGTTTTAAAAATACCATTTAAAATGGTGTTATCAAACTTCACATGTTGATGCATATTGATGAGAGCTATTTAATGGCATCACCGTTTTTAAACTTGGCCTTTCTTTCGACCTTGACCTAACTCTTTTTATCTCAATTTTAGCTCTAACGAGAGTTAGTTATTGCTGAGCACATGGTCATTTGGAAAGATCAAGTATGTGGCTTTTGACCTCGACTCAAGGTTACGTCTTCTAGTTCGTAGCTCCAACGGAAGACCTATTCGTTGCTTTGCAACGAGCTCGGCTCTAGTTATTAATTATTTTGTAACGAGTGATTGACATTTTTGTAGTTTCAATATAAACAATTTAATTCAAGTATACAAATATGCAATTTTAAAACCTTTACTCGTTTAAAGAGTGTTGGCCAGGAACATATGATATTAACTGTGTACCATGCCCTAGGGGGTTTTATGGAAGATTCTGCATACTGTCATGTCATAATCTCTGCACCTCGTGTGACCCAGTAACAGGATGTACAACAAGTATGATATTTCGACTTTTCAATTGCAAGTTATCTACCATTTACCAAATCTTGACGAAACAAAAATATTTAATATTGTACTATTGATGAACACTTGAAAATCAATATAGTAAGTATATCATTATGGAATAGGCACAATTATTCTTTATAAATATTATCCTCGATACAATACAAAGGCTCGTTCTTGATGCAATCAATTAATACTTACTCTTACATTTTATCCGATATAATCTCTGATGCATTTTAATTTGTTTTATGTTGATAATGTTTATGTAATGTTTTAATTCGTAAACCTAAACGCTTACTACGGAAGCCCAATAGTGCAAACAAAAAAATAAATGAAGAAAAACGAAATTATTACATAAAGAAAAACGAAATTAAACACTGTAATATTCACATTTGCAAATTAGATAAAAGTTAATGTTCATATAAACTACCGTGGGATGAATATCAACAATAATTTCACTGCAATTATTTAATAGAATAAAAAATATAAAGCTTTTTTTTTCAAAACAGATCATCGAGTGACAAAAATATTTGGCAAACCATCAGTAAAGTTATGCAAATATACATGTAGGAAATGAGTTTTATTTTTGAGAATTCATGAAGTACAGGAACTAGATCAATGCTTAAGGTCTGCATATTTATCACGGAGTGCTTACGCTGCGTGAAGCCTCGTATTTCAGGTCCTAATGAATTCTCAAAAATTGAATTTATTTCTTAATTATAAGTTATTGAGACAACTCGTTATTGTTTTCTACTTTATATATCTATTTTTCATTTAAACATTCTCTATCATTCTTAATTCGAATCCGAGGAACCACTATTTTCGAGCTGTGTTTATCTAACATCGTTTTTATTCGTATGATTAGGTTCGCCTGAGAGCCTCAATGGAAATGGAAATGAAATTAGTTGGTTGACTATAGCTATATCAGTGTCTGGTAGCTGTGGAGCTGGATTGATAGTTGTAATGTTTATTTACTGCAAACGTAGGTTGGATATTACGGTTTATAATTACTTAATTATCTTCAAAGCAATGCCAAATGTAAACATTTCCACGTAAAGATAAGCTATGATTGTGGAAGTTATTCTAAGTGATTTTTTTTAAAAATTTGATTTTGTTCCTTTTTGGGAGAAAAGCACAAATATTAAGATTTTCAAAAGGTAGAGCTAGTTAACTTTACACAATGAATATACGTACTGAAATATCTTAATAAGATACAACCATTTCAGTACAGACACTTTTTAAAATGCAAACAAATATGTTCAGTACTTGTCCTTACTCTAAAAAATAAAACTGGGTAATGGATATCCATTTGAAACGTTAATTTGATAAAGATTATAACATCAATTTAAATTTTTTAGTTTACAATTGATTTTTAACAGGAAATGTTCATCAAAACGAGATCAAGATGAAGGTGACATTCCTTAATTTATTCAAGCTGGGAGATTTAAATATTTGTTTTTATTTGTAATGCACATTTGCATTTCATATTTACAGAGTACTTATGTATGTTTGTCTTCTATAGAAACAGCAAAATCAACCGCAGACACACAGCTGCAAATTTCAACTAATTATCATAGAAGAATTCATACAATGAATGTGTCAATGAAGATTGTAATGATGGAATATAGTGATAAATAAGAGTATTCAGGATCAAAGTCCAATTAAACAATGCAGACAAGGAGCAGAGCAATCACGAAGACCTCAAAAACATAAGGGGATGGGATCGGGTGCTGAAGAGGAGTGAGCGTCCCCCGCTGAACGGTCACATCCGCCGCGTGCTTCTTGTATAGATCGGGAAAAGACTAAAAATTCGTAGACAATGCAGTGTTGATAATGGCCAAACAATTAGAATGATTAATGTTAGTTATGTCTGCTTATCAGGGGTGCAATTGGTTCACATGGAAATTTCAACAGATTTCTGGAAGTCAAAAAATAAGTGTCCCTGAAATACATTGTTTTAGAATAAAAATATTTTGTACCTGAATGCAACGGTATTCAATATTGCCAATCGAAATCACTTCATGATTAAGCTGCTTGCTGGGTACATTTTAAATTTGTTCTGAAAATTTATGAGCCATTGTACTGCTTATCGTTATAATGCATTAATTGTAAAATTTTTGAATGTGATGTTTTTCACACTTATAATATAAGAATATATAAAATAGTTAATTTTACTCATATACCCCGAAATTATATATCATTTTCCTGTTATAAATAAAACTCGAGAAAATCTGATAGGTTTTGAATATTTGTCAAATTTTAATACAATATATTTAATTTAAGGACTGAAAGAACTTTACATTATTAATGACTAATTTGCTGTATATAAACACTGCTTAATATTTGAATTGCACAACTAAAATATATAATATATTAATTTATATGAGCAGACTAAAAGAATAATAAGGAAAATATGGAATAATTACATACAGTTATTACACTGATAATTACGAAAAATTGACTGAGACCAAAAAGTTTCATATTTTTGACAAGAACTTCTTCCACTTTTGTTTTCTTGTTTAACGTCAGTCTTTTTTAGTCAAATTGAGAAACAACTAGATGCCAAACAGGACTGCAAATATAGGTGTGCGCTTCACTCCTCAGCTTTTTTAAGACCCTCGAGTCATTTTTCATGCCAACACCTACGTACTGAAAAATTTGACCTCATTTATAGGTCTCATTCAAAGCACAAGTCGTAACGTACCGTTGTTAATTAAAGAATCAACCACGTAACTCCTAATTTTATAAGTACAAGGTATACTCTAGAGTAAACGCTCTTATGGAATGAGAGTACCAAATCCCCGGATGAGCACATCGCTTTATTTGTGGCACAATGTAGAGTTTAGTACTGAATAGGTTGGCATTACCTGATTGGCTGAAATGAGGTATGTAATGTTTTTCATTTTAAAGTAAAGATATTAATATCTGAAATAAAGGATGGAATGTAGGAATATTACAGAGAATATAGAAATACCAGGGAAGACCGTAGGAGTGGGGGTTGATTTTTTTTTGCAGAGCGTTATTTACTGCCGATACCTATATAAGTTTTAAAGAACTGCAATTTTGACCTATAAACGCCATGGGACCCTATATTTTTTCCGGGATTTTTTTAATAAGTGCTTGGATTAAAGTTTCAAACGATGCCAAGGAATTATCTGAAAATAAATTAGTATAGTAGTGAGAGGACAAAATGTTTGTATAGAGTTCTATGGGAAAATAATTGGTACTCTTTTCCCTATATTATTCAACACTGTGCCCATACGGGCGACCAAAAGGGTCATATTATAGAAGGGCTCATTAACTTTTGAAAAATCATTGCTGATCCATGTATAACCATACTAAGTTTTTGTAACTTCGGCGTACTGAGAAGGGCATTTCAGGTGGGATCCACATCTTTTTCCTCCAAATGTACCTGTGCAACATACATGTACAGTGTACAAAATTATTGCATTTAAGTAGCAAGTAGCCAATATATCAATATTTCCATGACCTATTTTAATTCAATATTTCCAAATGCGGTGATTTCTTTTGGAAGCGTCCCATGGGACTAGTGTTTTATCTTAAAATTCTCCTCAAGTATTCCAGTCATTCTGCTTGATTATTTTTTCTTTCAAAGTTCTTCAGTTCAGTGCCTTGCACATTGTATTCTTATGGAAAATGTCCGATGAAGGTTTTTCTTTTCAAAATCCTTATCTACATTGTATATATAGTTTGATTCATTTAAGGTAAGCTCCATTTATTGAGTCGCCCGCGTGGACCAGTGGTAGTAGTGTCTGCACTAGAATCGCGAAGTAAGAAGTTGATCCTTCGAGTTCGAATCCATTTGAGGGATGTGGAGACCGGTCCTTCGAATGAAACCGTATAAACCGAACACCCGTGTCGCAGTAGATGCTGACACGAAAAGGATGCCTCACTGCTCAATGGCCCTCAGTGCTGAGTATATTACATTCGTAAATTTGTAGCTCTCAACCGGCAAGTAGTGGCGTCTCCATATGAGTAGAAAATTCTCGAGAGAGACGTTCAATAACATACAATTAATCAATACAATTATATAAAAAGTACAGTCCCTTGTTTTGGAGATTTGATTGGTAGTTCTGGGTTTTATTGATGGATTGTATGTTGTTTTACGTCCCACTCGAGAATTTTCACTCATGAAGAAACGTCATCATATACCGATGAAAGGCTTCCAAATTTGAACTTTACTTTACACTAAGGGCCATCGAGCAGTGAGCATAGTATCAACGCCTGTCGTAAAGCGGGGTCTCGGTTTTTAATGTCTCAGCTGAAGGATCCGCTACTTTCAAAAGCTCTATATTCTAGCTCATTGCAATGTTGTAAGAATGAATTGGATTGAATAAATAATCTCAAAACAAACTTCCCCTTGGACAGCTGAGGTTTTAAAATACGGATGGAATGGGATATGCGAAATGGTTTATCGTTGTCGAAATTTTCCCCATTGCTTACGAGAAAGAGCATCGTCTATACCATTACCATTGCCATTGCCAGAGATATGTTTAGCGTTAAATATGATATTGTTTTGCATAAGCCTCAAAACTAGGTAATTAAAAGCATAATTCGCGGAGGCCTTGACGATTGAGTGTTCGGAATACTTACTAGGTCAAAGTTATCTGTATGGAATTGAAACTTTTGACAACTCAGGTCTCCCGGAGCAATACATGGACTTGGCCATTATAATCACATGAGAGACTTGGGATATTATTTAGTGATCTCAGTACTCGCAATACCTTAACTTCATGGCGAATTTAGATCTTTACAAATATAGCTCACTAATCCAGCAAGGTATCGAGCCTATTTCGATAGTACTTATCATTTTTTTTAAAAAGCACAAGAGACGATTCTCAATTATTCACGATGTTAAATGATGACAAAATACTTGATTAAAATCATATTCTCAAACTTTGCGGTAGTTACATATACAATTACTTTATGAGCAAAGAAAACCTGTGTTAGGTCAATACTGTATGACTGCCACTTTTAATAAAAAAAAATGTTGACACATTTTTAAAAAAAGCTTCTCCTCGTTTGAGAGTAAAAAAATGTGCAAAAATGTAAGTGATACATAGACATGATAAACAGGTTTAAAAATTTTCAACCCGATCTTCAACATTTTGATATCAATATCAAAAGTGCATTGTGTTCTTTTAAAATTTGTACTTTATAAGATCTGATATTGAAAACACATAATAAAATATGTCTAATTGATTATTCCAAAAGTAATCACGAATTAAAGGCACTCACCTTTACTGAAAAATTGCCTATGATTATCCACCGACTGTGTTACGTGCAACAGATTAAAGAAAAATAATACATGTCTGCTGGGAATGATTCAGAAAACAAGTAGATCAAGAGTTTGGTTTGATATGATTATTATTATTATCGATTACAATTGTAAATAGAGTTTATTATGGTAAAAGATAGTAAACTTCAATTAACCATAAGTATGGTCTCAATAATAAAGCTTTTGACAGTTTGTACCAATTAAGTGCCTTAGTATATAAAAACCCCCCGTAGATTAGTTAGACGATAATGCTATGGTTAGTTTTTATTGCAGGTGACATACATGTACATGTAAGCAACAATACCGGATATCTCATCCTTGCATCGATAGGAGGGCTTGTCGGGATTGTTGCTGTTTTAGTTGGGATTTTAATGTGGAAAAATTGGGATGCGAAATTGTTTGCCTGGGAGATCCTATGAATCTCTACAATTACTATCTACACCATGTAATGGATCTTCCAAAAATTAAAATAACATCGATATATCATGATAATACTTAAAAACACAAATTTATCAAACATTTAAGCTGAAAAATAAGGTGGCAACAAATAATACTGCAGATTCCTTATTATACGTGAGGAATTAATTTCAGCGTTATTTCGCGAGAAGCGTCACTCGCGAAAAAATATTACTCGTTTTTATTTTTATGGTGCTGAAATCTATGTAAATTCTGTTGATCTACCGTCCTTTCGCGAATTATAATTCTCGCGATTTGACGTGAAAGAACCAGTTCGCGATAAAAAGTACTCGCGAAAAATAAGGAATCTACAGTTTATAGGCCAACAAATATCCAACTACGAGGGGTGATCAAAAAGTTCGCGAACTATCTTTATATCTACAAAACCAAAACTCAGATTAGAATGAAATTCGGTACAAACATAGCCATACACAAGGTCTATAAATAGCATATGCTGAATAAAGTTTTTTCCTTGTTTGTGACGTCACAATGTGAAAATGACGTCACTATGTAGGTCACTTGTGACGAAAAATGGTTGTCTCAGTCGAACTCGTTCAACAAACGACTGTACAATTTATTGTATATCTTAGAAATCCCTCTGCAGTATCATATAATAATTTGTACACAGTTTATTAAGATAAATGAGTTCCTATATATTTAATTAATGATTGGATTGATCGTTTTAGTGAAGGAGGGCAGATGGTTAAAAATGATACTTGTCATCTTGCTCAGTGAAAGCATGTTTGAACAGATATGTGTTTTTAATCAAGCAATTAGCTATCAAAGACCTCCAAGTTACACTTTGAAAAATAGTTGAATATTTGAACAATAATATAATTATTAAATACCTAAGATATCGTTTACTTTAGATTTTAAACATATTAGAAATGATAAAAAAGAGGCACCCATTCTCTATCCACCTTGAATAAAGATCTCTCCCGAGACAAAAGTTTTGTGTTTTAATGGTCGCCATGCTTATTTTTGGAAAGGATATTCTTATTCTTCATTCTGTTGCCGAGATTTGACAATTTCTGATAAATGAACTGTTCTTGTCAGAATAATTAACTCACATGGAAAGAAATATAAAACTCAGAAAAATCTATCAACTTTTGTGACAGAACGCTACGGAAGAGGTCACGTGACCGCCAATATCACGTGATTCGCGCATGCGCAGAACGGTGGTTGATGTGCATTAAAATTGAAGAGGATTAATGTAAAATATAATCAACATTGAAATTAAATATTGTTTTTTTACGGAAGTTATTCAATTAGTTCGCGAACTTTTTGATCACCCCTCGTACATTGGGTTTTCCACCACCCAAGGGAAACAACTCATGGACATACATGGACAAATAGTAGTAAAACCTTAATACCTACGTTTGTAAGAAAAGATGATAGATCTATATACCTGAATAATAAATAGCAACCCGTTTTAACTTACCACATTTAAATTGCATAAATGATAAACGATATTTTCAGAACATGGGTTTGAAATATTTGCACAATTGTAACAGAACAGCATATCAACAAATGTTAACTACAGTTAATTACATTGCAGAGAGTATTTTTATCTATACAAATACTTCACAGTACACATTCCACATGTCTGAGTCCTTTATTCCATTCTCAAAATTGTTATTTACACTCTAATAATCCCTTGCACATGTCTGAAAATAACTCAGGTGTTATAAAGGGTGGAGGAGAGGCGATGACAGACCTAATCTGAACCATTAGAAGCTAACCTGGGCAGATGGCAGACATGACCTGAAACATCTAAAGCTGAGTCTTAGCTGACCAGGGACACTCTCCATGAACATGGCAGACCTAATCTGACCTGTATGTATCTACTCTATGGAGAACCTACATGAGAATAACCAGCCTAATCTGACTCATTTTTCCGCTTATCACGGGCAATCTACGGAAAAATGAGAAACATAATCTGACCATTTATAGCTAATTAAGGGACAACCTACACGAAGATGACTAGAATAAACAGATTTATCCAAAATTAATTTCAGGACAACCTATATAAGCAGGTGTTTAGTGTTTTACCGATATTATTAAGAGACGGTAGCAGACCATACCATATCGATTCAATCAATGGTGGGAAAAGACGAACTATTGAAGAGAAAGTGTAAAAGACCTTGTCCTTATATATCTCTTGGCTGCATAGGATTTCCATCTACCCATACGTTGAATTGCATTTTCAGAAAAATCTACCCTGGCTGCATGAGTTGCTTCCCCAATGCGAAAACTATGACCTTTGTACAATTTTGGATTCAAACCGATTAATGTAATACTTGCTTTTAAATGTTTTGAAACAAATGAATTTGAAACTGGAGTACCATCAATGAATTGAAAAAGGGACCCTTTTGAATGTTTGAATTGGCGCAGGTAATCAAAAGGAGCAAACACTGGACAGAGTTCTTTTTCAGACTGGGCCTGTAGGCAGATGGTAATTGACCAGTGGCGTAGCGTGCATTAAATATATGTGTAGGCATTAGAAAATGAAGTCGCAGGCTTCACTGAGGCGCCGAAAGGGGGTAGGTGCGGGAGGGGTCACCCCTTCCTGCCGGGGGGGGGGGGTTTGGGGGACCTCCCACGAGAAAATTTTGGAACATAGACGCAGAATTAGCACTTTTGAAAGAACTCTCTTGCTGTTGGAGCACATTGTCGGAATTTTTTCCTACTGGTAACGAGAAAGAGGACCGGCTACACCATATTCAAGCCCAGAAATATTTCTAGCTTTAAATAAATCATTTTGCGTAAGCTTCAAAACTAGCTACTTAAAAATTTATTTCGAGACCTTGACGACTGAGTGTTCAGAAATCAATGCTTACTATCGGTATAGAATCTTATTTATGCTATCGGTATGGAACTTTTATAATAACAAGTTCCTCCAACAGATCATAAATAATAATACTATGTGGGCAAAAGTGTCAGAAGTGTTATATCCCTATCCTGATTTTCCCATTTTAAAGGTCATTTGATCATGATAAATCCATCTTTCTTAACAGTAGCATCCAAAACCAAGTGGTCCCCCTACCTGTAAATAACTGGATTGCTCTTGAGTTGACCCATTCCGAACATGGAAAGAAAGCTACACCATTGAAAATGTCTAAAAATGAATCTACATTACATATCTTCTTTCAGTGCCATGTAGATTCCATATGTGTGTATTGGAACAAGATATGATGCCAATCATAAAATCATAATATCTTCAAAACTTCTGTTGAATGCCCTTACCACTCCCCGATAGCCTTGAAAAAGAAGACTGAGCTTTCCGACTAATGATTCTGTTTTTTCAACTAAACCTTTGACCTTTCAAGTTGAATACAAAACAGCAATTTGTTATAACCCACTACAAAAATGGTGAAAACTTTTCAAAATTGAACAAGAAATGGAGCATTCAGTGAGTAAGCACTTGTCATATTATTGATCCCTAAATTTTAGTTCTAACTTAAAAGTCCTCAAGATATATTTACATCCACTGAATATTTTCTCCTTTATTTCTTAAGAAAACCCATTGCGTTAATCGCTGCATGAACTACATTAGGCATGTCGCCTGTACAGATTTCTTGATCAGTGGCTGTTCCATCAATAAAACGTATAAAGACTTTCGCATCATTAATACAATGATTAATCTTTTAAATCCTATTTTAGATGATTATTTAAACAGATATAAATATAAACAATAAAATGTCTTTCTTTGTTTGTTATTCCTGGAATTAACGGTCGCAGTTAATGCAGAAAAAATTTACATAACCCGCTTACGAGGGTTATGTATTTTTTCTGCAACAGCTGCTTCCGTTAATTCCAGTAATAACAAACAAAGAAAGCATTTTATTGTTTAAATATTAATGCACTTTAAATATCAACCTTACCTAACGCCTACAAACTTAGGCACATCCACTTCCATCATCCAGAGTGTTGTCTTTGAATCTGTACACACCGTCTACATCAAAATAAAAGTAAAACGAATGAATTTAAGGCACTCTCCTTTTTCTCGACACAAAGCCAACCTTTACCCACCGACTGTCTTACATGTAAAAAAAGTCTTATCTGTGGACAAACTTCCGATTTTACCAGCAGTATAAAAGCGGCAACGCGAGTTTTATTAAGTTGAACTTCTTCTTGAACACCTGTGATATCTCATCACTCTGCTACATGTTTCCTTTCAAATTGCCTTTTGCAAAAAGTTTGACGGAGATCTATGCACATATTTATATTTGGTCCATGAGAAACTAAGTTGAATTATGACACATAGGCAAGTTATTTAGAATGAAACATATGGAGACAACGAACAGCACCCAAGATCAAAAGTCCATAGAACAATACAAAACAAGAGCAGAGCAAACACGGACCTCCAAAACCCCAGAGGTGGGATCAGGTGCGATGGAGGAGTGAGCATTCCCTGTTAAACGGTCACACCCGCCGTGTGCTCCTTGTCATCATCAAGAAATATATATTTATGAAATATCTTAATGAGAGCAATTCAGAAAAGAACGAGTTTTTAAATGTTTATTTTTTTCTGATTAATTGATGAATTAAAATTGAATCACAATATAAAATATTTATAATTATACAAAAAGAGAAATGCAACATTTATTAACATTTAAGCTTTTCCTGAAAAAATAAATAAATGTCCTTAAATACCTAGATAGTAACTGCGTTCAAAAGCTACGAAGGGAAAGTTATTTAAATTTTGTGCTTTCCGCAATTATGTATACATTTAAATCAAATCACGTATATAAGTAGGGCAAGTTGATCATAGCAAAGTTTCTTGTATTCAAGTTTATGATGAGTATTTGTAATTGCAAATTTTAAAGACTTTGATTCTCATAAGTACAGTGATAATTTGTTACATACATGTATCTGCTAATTATGAAATACTCCTTTATTTTATTGTGCTTTCAAAAACTTTTAATCTACCTTTAGGGAGTACAATAGGCATTTGTTCGAATACATTGACTGGGTAAGTGTTTTAAGTAGAAATGTGTTCGTCAAGTTTTTAAAAATTATTATGTTATGATTTAAATGCTGCATTTCGATCATCACGAGCTGTGTGGCGTAGAGGTTAGCGTTAGTCTCAAAGCAATATCATACTCAGGATTTTCATTGCTAGAGTTAAATAGGTGAAACTATAGGACTGTTATAGTTTAATATATAGACATTCCACACGCCGAGTTCATCCATTTTTGTTAAATTCATAAAATTGCTAGATTTCACACATATATAATTGCAAGCATCAAATCCTAAATTGTAAAATGGCTATAACCAGAATGTTGAATATTACATACATAATTAATTTCACATGACGTTAATACAGGTAATGAAAATGATTCGGATTTTAACATACTTTTTATTTGTTGATTTTTTTTCTTGTTGGATTGAACCTACATACATGTAATGTAATGTATTTTTTACTTGTTCCACATGCATCTTATCCGCTTTCTTTATGACCCACCATATTTTAATACACGAGTCGTGTATTTTTATATGTTCAGTAGAGAACAGAGCAGATAAGATGCCCCTTTGCTTTCTCTGAAGTGCAGCTGAATTTGGCAAAGCGTAATAATATACAGCTCAACGCACTTTTTAAACTCACATTGTTTTTCGCACAAATACAGGTCACACTGTTATAATGCAAAATTGTGTAACATGAGAACAAAAAATATTTTAAAAGTGATTTTTAACTTAATTTTTATCTTATTCCATTACTTTAAACATAATCCAACACCTAATAATTAGTTGGATTTTTATATGCTCTTGGATTATAGATCATGACAGTTCCCAATTGGTTTTTTCATGACTTCTTGTCAAATGCAACCGTCTTTTTATTCGTTCAGTTTAAAGCAAAGCTTTGCCTTGCCTAAATACAGAAACAGTGCAGTTCATGTAATTTCTGTATTTTTTGTATATTGATATGGCACCAAGGCGCAACATGATAGAAGTATTTTTCATCTGTTCGACTGTTTTTCATGTTAAAAAGATGGATTTATTAAGGTCAACTTTCTGAAATCTAGCATCATGAAAGATACCTTCCAACACAAAATTTCAAAGTTTCAGACCATAAAAAAGCATTTTCTTTTCAATAGTAACAATTTACTGTGTGGAAATTAAACAATACTTTATAATCCTATACCTTGACATGATTCCTTTAAATTATGCAGTTTTGTCATTTTTCGGCGCTGCATTTCGACAAAATCGAGACAAGTATGGAAAATGTGCAAAGTACTTAGAAAAATACTCATCTGTACGATGTCAATTTGAACATTTTAACTAAATAGATCAAGGAAAGATCGATTAATTAATATGTTAATACCTTTGACAGAATCAAACATATGTAACATCATACAGTTTGTAAACAAATTCCCTTTATAAACATCGAGGTTAAAAACTTTATTTAATGATTTTAGAGAATGTGACCTTTAACATGAAATATTTAATAATATAACGTCAATGTCTAGTACAAAAGCTCGATTATTTTAAGTTTTATTGCAAGAAAAATGTGACCTTAATTTGTGCAAAAAACCATGTGAGCTTAAAAAGTGCGTTGAGCTGTATTTAGTAATACTTTTGATAAGGGATTCGACTTAAAGTAATCATTTCATGGACAAATATTGTACACATTATCCCTTTTTTGCCACAGAGAACAACTGAAATGCTGTCAAAACTTCCGCAAAATTGGTGAAACTTGTGAAGGTATGATATCGATGATTTTTAAAAGAAATTTGATTAAAAAAATCATATCATGACAGTTTTGAATTTACTTAGTTATTTTTTCATACTGCGTAATTACCTGTTACCATCTTTCCCATTTAAAATATCAAAATAAATTTAAGTAGATACTTGGTGCTTTCATTTCCTATAATAAAATTTCTTTTTGAGAATCCAGATTTTGGAAAACAGGCTTTGAGAAATTGCAATGTTCTTGAAATTTGCAGAAAACATGCGTATTTGACTACCTTCAGCAAAGAATCAAAATATTAGCATAGCCCACGATCCAAAAAAATAAATTTTTTTATCTTCAGAAACAGATCTTTCATTGTGTATTTGCATATTTTGGATCAGAGATTGTGCTTTATAAGAAATATTGGAAAAAATACTTCAACTTAAGGCCATTTTTAAAGAAATTTACAGGATACGAGGAAAATGACACATTTTATGACGTCATAATGCATGTCCTTGAGAGAAAATTACGTCCTGATTAATAAATAAGTGATCATAAACACTCCAAGTGAAAAATACTGCATTTGCAACCTAAACTGAGCAGTTTTGAGCTTTCAGAAATTTTCAGGGCAAAATAAGGCCCAAAGTGGCTCTTGCTAATTTTCAATCCCCAAAAGAACAAGGTTAACCTTGGGCCTCGTTTGGCCCTGTGAATTTCTAAAAAATCAGAACTGCTCATTTTTAGTTGAAAATATGTTAACTTTCACTTGGACTCTTCATATCAAATAAAAATGACGTGATTCTTTTCTCTTGTCCATGAATTATGACGTCATGAATTACGTCATTTTTCATCAAATCTTGAAAATTTCTTTAAAAATAGCCAAAATTTTAAGCTATTTTTGAATATTTTACATAATCCCAAAACCTCTGATCTAAAATGTTTAATTACATATGATTAAAAAAACTGTTTTGGGAAATTCTAATCCATGAAACAATTTTTTTATCGCGGGTTTGGATCATATGCTAATAAATAGTTGAAAATGCTCAAATTCACTCATTTTCTTCAAAATTCAAAAACACTGTAGTTTCACATAGCTTGAGTTTCAAAACTTGGAGTCTAAGAGGAAATGTTTTTATAGGAAATAAAAGCACTAAGTCTCAACATTATGTTGATGTTCGAAATGGGAGGTAAGGACTTGGTCAGTTAATTGGTATAATGACAGGGCCATTTTATGGAGTTAGTGAACCTATCTCTTAATTTCCAGGGTCCTTCGGATGAGACTTAAAAACCGAGGCCCCGTGTCAGCGGCAGGCGTTGGCACGATAAAGATCCCTCACTACTCAATGGCCCTGAGTGCCGAGTAAATGTCAAAATTTGAAGCCCTTCACCGGCATACGGTGACGTCTCCATATGAGTGAAAAATTCTCGAGAGGGACGTTAAACAATACACAATCAATCAATCTTAATTTCCAATCGTGGGTATGATAAAGAAAAAAGGATAAAGGTATGATAAAGAAAAACATATGTTGTACAGTTAAAGCACACGTATATAATTAACGAAGTCATGTTATTTTTCTGAAGTTTTTTTAACATTCCACGTGTTTTTTCTCATAAAATTCACTGGGTTCCTATATTTTTCAAATTAAAAGTTTGTATTACACTTTTATTCTGAAATTAGTTTTAATCTGCAAACATTTACTGAATGTGATATGTCTGTATTTGTAATTTTTTTTTCTCAGGTATCAATTTATATTTTTCAAGCGTCATGACTCTTATAATAAATGCAACGAAATACATGTACAACGGGTTATTGAGTAAATGATCATGAAAAATCAATTCACTTTGCGCTCCTACAGAAACTTTTCTGAAGAAAAAAAGGTACATGAATGAAGACTAAACAATTGACCATGAATACTGTAGTTATTATACAGTATTATACTGTAGTTGGCGATAATACCAATACTAGATTTTATTCCAGGTGACATACACGTACTTGTACGCGTAACCAACAATACCGGAAATATCATCTTTGTATCGATAGGAGGGCTTGTGGGGATTGCTGCTGTTTTAGTTGGATCTTTATATGTAGGAAATGGTATGCTAAAATTTTGTTTGATGTTTTATAAATTAACTCTAGTGTATTTTGTTAGAATTTAAAAGTAACTTTTTTTCCATAAAAATGTTGGAGCTGTTCAAAGATTTTAACTGCGTATGCCGAGTTAAAAACATACTTTATGTTCCTCTGTTATTATGCAAGACCGAAGCCAAGTCAACTGAGCTAGTTTTTTGATGAATTAAAATTAAAATAACAACAGTAGTGAAAGTGAAAAAATGTCATTTATTGAAGTAAATGACGCAAAACAAAATATAAACATATTATAAGGGGGTCAGACAAGACTAGAAAAAACTTTGAAAGAATACAAAAATCTTTGGTAACATATTATGCAATCAGACCCCCTAAAATTACATATATCATAAAGCAGGCACTGATATGCCTGTCATCAAAAAAGGGTGGGTTAAAAGAAAATAAACGCCGCCGAGTTAAAAACATACTGTATGTGTACTTTAAAAAGCGGGCTTCATATTTTAGCGGCTTTAGCGCAGACAGCGATGCATTAATCTATGATTACCGTTAATGAATTAATATTGGATATGATTTTTTTTTTACATGCTTCGATCTACCATTTTATTAGGCCTCGAATACCGAGCCCGATTTAGTCGTCATCTCTATTTCAACAGACAAAAGGCCTAGAGCTGTAGGGAAGAGAGTACCAATTAATTTCCCATAGAACTCTATACAAACCTTATGCCCTCCAAGTAATTTACTAATTCCCTTATTTTCAAACAACTCTCTGATATCACAATTATCTCTACCCTGAGTTATCATTCCACTTATACCTCTGTCAACGTCTAAAAAGGAGTACGGAAGCGGAGGGACGTGATTCTTGTTTCAAAAATTGTTTAGAATTGCCCACAAGAAGATTAACACCTTTACATTTCTATATATGTAAAAGCTGCAAATTGTTTGTCTATAAAAACTAAACCATGTTGATATTGATCGGCAATGCGTTTTAAATTTTCCACGTTCGTAATATCCTGCCGAGAAATAATCCCCTATACAATATGACGAAAAGGTGATATCTGATTCTAATTCTCATAAATAAACTTTCATTTCACATGTTAAGCAAGAGTATAAAAGTTTTACATTGATAATTTATGATGCAATAGGTAAAAGTAAGTTTTACCAAGAATCTTGGCATAAGCGAACGATAACTCTGGGTAGAGATTGCTGATATCATATGAAAGCTCGTTTTAAGCACTTATTAAAAACACGGAAAAATATATACCGTGCCGCAGCGTTTATAGGTCAAATTTGCAGTTATTTAGAACTTACAGCGATCGGCATTAAATGACACCCTGCCAAGAATATCAATCCCGACTTTTACAATCTCCCCTGGTATTTCTATATTTTATGTAATATTCCCACATTCCATCATTTATTTCAAACATTAACATTTTTACTTTAAAATGAAAATATTTACATACCTGAATTCTGCCAATCAGGTAAAGCCTACCCATTTATTACTCTGCTTCATCTTGTTTAACAAGGAAATGATGTAAAAATCTTGGTCTTTGGTGTTCTTTTTCCATAAGTGTATACTATGTAAATATATGACTGTATAAATGTGTTATTGGCACTTGTTACCTGGACCATTTAGTTCAACTGTCGACCCGCGTACTCTATACGTGAACTTCGACAATGTACATGTGTACGTGCAGTATTGAGTTACAAAATACAACTTTAAGATAATTATACATTATTGACCCTCCTGGCCTGGACTAGAAAGCTGAGTTAATTGTTTTTAATATTTTTATTGATAGTTAACGGTAATTAAATGCTCAACAATCAAACTGCCTTGAGGCTATTTCAACCAGGTGGACACGCTAACTGAACGACAAAAATTCAATGCGATGTTTAAAAATTATTTAGAATAAAATATTAAAATTTTACCTAAACTCATAGACAATATAAGTATTTTTATTTTTTAAGCGGCCCATGTGTAGCGCTAATTCATGAGAACACCAAACACTCCATATCTGGTAATTGCACACACTAAATTTTGAATACGTTAATTTATGTACACATACAGTATTTTAAATAATGGAAAGAAACATATTAAAGTAATTTATTCTACTTGAAATCGACCTTACATTTTATGATTTTAAGAAGACTGTTTATTCGGATACAGAGGGCTATTTAAAACATGAAGAGAATAAGGAGTATTGATTTTAAAAATCTGCATGGATTTAAACTTTATATTATTTTTAGCATCAAGGCTCACTCTCCAACCATACATATATATGAATATGACCAGTCTACAGAATTCAATAATGAGACCTTTGAAGAACGAAACAATTATGATTCTCTACAGAAAAATGAAGAATATGAAGAAGTCAATAATGGGCAAAATATGTACATTGATATTTTTGACTAACCTTCTCAACCTATAAAATTGGTATTTTCTTTATCAGTATTTACATGTATTGATGAGGTTCAAAAGAAAAAGACTTTAAAATTTTGTAGTTCATAAATTAAAACAGATTTTCTCCATTTCACATAACCTAGAATGCCCAGACTTTCAATCACGTTATATACATTGATATATATACATGTTCATTGTACATGTAGGTGAATAATAAGAAAACGTTCTTTATTTATTTATATATTAAAACAAACAAGAGAGAAAGAGGAATTATGATATTCTTCTAAAATTATGCCATCCCCCTCCGAAGGCCCTGAAACAAATGAGGAATAAAGGAAATTATGTCGTTTCTGGCTTCAAAGAAGCAGCAGAATTTAGACCAATTACCAAGTCTTTCTTCTTATGCTGATGATAATTCTGTGTCACATCCAAAAAAGACGGATATTAGTTAATTCATCCTTAACCAACAGAAGACTGAAAATTCCAGTAGATCTGGTACGGAGCACAAATTGAAAAAAACGAACTTTTCACGTATTACATTAAAAAGTACTTTCATTGTTAGAATATTCAACTTTTTCTCAAACTGGGAATTAATTGGCAACTGTTTTTTAGCTATCTTTTATTTACTAAAACAATCCATCCAAATGCTTAATGCGTATTTGACACGTCCTTTACCGCCATAAACTTTGTACAAATTAATATATATTATACCGGTACTGCAAAGGATTTTTCCATGATTAACTAAAACATTTTACAGTTATACACTAACAGCTCTTTACTTGCTCAAATAAAATATAC
Organism: Saccostrea glomerata; assembly: GCA_003671525.1. Lineage (NCBI taxonomy): Eukaryota > Metazoa > Mollusca > Bivalvia > Ostreida > Ostreidae > Saccostrea > Saccostrea glomerata. The sequence goes on along the minus strand of PRKT01000044.1, from coordinate 418,661 downwards.
CGAGTCAGCCATATTTTGTTATGTCATCTTCATAATAACGTCATTTCACATCAAGATATCATAATTTTATATAAACGTTTTTAGAAAATGCGTTGGATTTCATTATACATGCAAATTTCATTCTAATATAATTGAGGATATGTGGACGCATGCAGAAATTACAGTCTGTGAACATTTTGATCTGCCTATAGTACGTATAGTGTCAAACTTCAGATTTAACCTGCAGTATAAAAGCCTTCAACGCGTGTTTTATGAAGTCGAATTTCTTCTTGAACACGTGTGATATGTAAACATTCTGCTGCATGTTTCCTTTCAAATTGCCTTTTGCAACAAGTCTGAAGGAGGTCGATGCACATACATGTATTTATATTTGGTCCATGAGAAGGTAAAATTTTTGACACGAGTTATTTAGATATTTATAAAGTGTCTGCAGAAGAACAATTCAGTAAAGATGGAGTTTTTAATTGTTTACTTTCTTTCTGATTATGGGATAAATTAAAATGAAATCACAATAAAAGATATTTATATACAAAAGAGATATGGAAGATTTTTTAACATTTAAGCTTTTCCTGAAAAATAGATAATTTTCCTCACGTACCTAGATAGTAACTGCGTCCAAAAGTTACGAAGGGAAAGTTTTTTGGATTTTGTGCTTTTCCGCAATTATATATACTTTTAGAACAAATCACTTATATAAGTAGGGCAAGTAGATCATAGCAAAGTTTCCTGTATGTAAGTCTACGATGAATATTTCTAACAATTGCAAATTTAAATGACTTTGATTCTCATGAGGAAAGTGAAAATTTGTTACATAAATCTGCTAATTATGAAATACTCCTTTATTTTTATTGTGTTTTGCAGAACTTATAATCTATCTTTAGGTAGTACAAGAAGCATTTGTTCGAAGACATCCACTGGGTAAGTGTTTTACGTTTAATTGTGTTCATCAAGTTTTTTGTATTATTATGTAAATTCCAATGGATTTTACCCGTATAGCTCAATTGTGCATTGTGATTATCCCTGATTACATAATGCCAAAAGAGACACAACAGTTAAGAAAAAGAGATACATTGCACACTTTGAATTTGGGTGAAAAGATTTATTTAATCTAAATGGTTAAACAAGGTGTGCAAAATGGCTATAGTGCAACAATCATGAAGTGAAAAATGAAATCTTAATTCTTAATAGCAAAATTTTCTTCGATATTTCACCTACAATTAAAATTCTTTTAAAACGAAATATTTCGAGATATGAGTTGGACTTTGTTTTGTTTTAAAAGAGAAGTACCAAAAAGTTTGCATAGAAATTTATGTATACAATGTTTGTTTACAAAATTATGGAACAAAGATCTACTGTACCTTAAAAATATACTTTTATGACAAAATATCCGCATCTTTTCGAGAAATACATGGATACAAAGTTTAGTCAAGGATATTACAGGGTATCACAAACCTGATTAAAATGCCGCATTTCATCAGGAACTGTGTAACGTAGCATGGAACACAGATCCACTGTATACCTTAAAAATATATTTGCATTTTTTTCCGAGAAATACATTGACGTCCATTGAATGAAGGATCTTACAGAATATCACAAACCAGATAATAATGCCGCTATTCATCAGGAGCTGTGTAGCGTAGTGGTTAGCGTGTTAGTCTCAAAAAGGTTTTCAAATAGCGTGTTAGTCTCATGCAAAGGAATATTGTACTCACTAGGATTTTTACCACTAGAATTCAATATGTGAAACTAGGGCTGTTATAATATAATAGACTTTCAACACGCCGAGTTCACCCATCTTCTTTGTTAAATTCTTGAAATTTCTAGATTTCACACATAGGCCTATGTAACTGCAAATGTCAACACCTGAATTTTGGCACGAGGTTTGATATTACTTACAATTATTAATTTCACATGACGTTGACAAAGGTAATGAAAATATCAACATAATTTTTGTTTGTCTGTTTGTTGATTTTTTTTTCTTAGAACAGAGAGGGATCAGTAACATGTCTCTGTTAGAACTTATAAATGTAACGTATTTTTTCTTGCTCCACAGGGGCATCATATCCCCTCTGTTCTCTACTCCCTATAAATAAAGTAGTGTTTTTATTTGAGGAGAAGAGAACAGAGCGGATAACATGCCCCTATAATTGCTATGAAGTGCAGGTAAATTTAATTTGCCAAAGCGTAATAACATATTTAGTTATACTTTTGATAAGGGATTTAAATTAAAGTACTGGTGTAATCATTTCATGGACAAAGATTGTATGCCTTTTCCCGTTTTGCTACAGAGAACCACTGAAATGCTGTGCAAACTTCCGCAAAGTTGGTGAAACTTGTGAAGGTATGCAATCGATGATCTATATCAATTAAGATTTTGTTAAACTCCGAAATATTTTTATATCACAACAGTTTTGTATATTTACTAAATTATTATTTTTTTCATAATGCATGATTGCCATTATTTAGTTAAAATATTTTCTTTATATTAGCATTAAATTTTAAAACGTGTGTACTTGTTTAAAGAATGTTGGCCAGGAACCTATGGTATTAACTGTGAGCCATGTCCTGATGGGTTTTATGGAAGACTCTGCAAAATGTCCTGTCATAATAACTGCACACCATGTGACCCAGTGACAGGATGTACAGAAAGTATATTTCATCTTCTCAACTGCAACATATATACCATTTTCGAGGTCTTGATGAAATCAGAATAGAATTTTGCACCCGAAGCATGAAAAAAATTATTTTTAAATCCTCCATATTGATTTTCTTATTTCACGCATGATACCAAAACAGATATTATACTGTTTAAACACATGTATATTATTAAGGAAGTCGACATTTTTTTTCTTCAAAATCCAAACTGACACACAACAAAAAGCTTGTGCTTGGTGTTATCATTTGATGCTTCTAAATTATACTCAACATTATTTCAATTACTTTTTGTATAAGTTAATTTATATTTAATGTTCTTAATTAAGTAAAACACTTACTATTCAAAACATTAAGGAATGGAGCTTATCTTAACCTATGTTATACGATATAGAATAACTTAACTATAGGGGCAGTGCAAGCTTTATAACAGCAAAGCTGTTTATGAAAAAGTTATATTATATCGTATAACAGAGGTTGAAATAAACTTAATTCAATTCTTATAATAAAATGTCAGTGTAGACAATAGGACAATTTTTCTTCCAAAATGGAATCAAAATGAGCATTTAAAAAAAAAAACCAAAAAAAAACAAAAAAAAAACTTAACGTCAGACTGAGGGATACATTTTTGTCGAACACATGTATCTCAGTGACGTAGGCAAGTCTAATAAAATGGCTTTTTAAAATTAATTATATTAAACAAAAATATGCATGTGAATCTATGTTGTTAAATGGTCACAAGTCAGTAAACAAAGCCGGTGTAAAAACGAATAAAGACCCCATAGAATATTGACCGGGGGTCATTTTTCAACGTCGAAAAATGACTCTTGGTCATTATTCGACGTCAAAAAAATTACCCTTTTGCCTGTAGAAAAATTGTCATCACCCTAAAAATTTGCATAACTCACGTAAAGAAAAAATGATTCCCTTATGGATTAAAGTCAAAATATTTATTGGGCAAAAAAAATACTAGTATTTAAAGGGACCTTTTGGCCAAAATACTTACTTGACCGAAATAGGAAATAAATTGGCGATATCTTGGTCTCATTAATTATATATACAATCATTGCTATTTTAAGGTCAAGGCAATGATTCAGAATCTAAAGGAGTGAAAGATTTATCTAGCCCAAAGGGCTAGGTGAACATTGTTTTTTCGATGATGGAGAATCATCGTACCGACAGAAAAATGTAGCAATACTAGTATTATATGTTACTAGTTTTGTACCCCCGCTCGAAAAGTGGGAGGTGATACATGTACATGTATAGTGATCAGTATGTCCGTCTGTCTTTACGCTTTGAGGTACCCCTCTCTTATCTGCAACTCCTCTTATACCGCTGAATGAAATTTAATGAGACGTTCACGTGCAGAATCTTTGTTACATTGTTCATCGTCTACTTTACTTTTTGATCGGACACATATTAATGAAAAAAATGTCACTTTAGTGAGCTCATTGCTCACAGTACTAGTTTAAATCTTGTTTTATTCCACCCTTTTTCTCTTTTCTGTGTATATGTTTTGAAGAGTGTTTAATATGAAAAACAGAACTTTTAATTTTATTTTTGTAATGTTTTCTCCATACTGAGGCAAAATATGAAAATTAGTTGAGCACCATTCCTTTTTATTATACATGTATTTTACATGTATATACTTTGCAAATGTACCCGTAAAGTATCTAAACAACCTATCGTCTCGTATCCTATTTTCGACCGTATTGTATTTTCGACCTATTTTTCCCAATCTGCTTCCTTGCAGATACCGCACGGTAAAACATTATTTTCGGTTGCTGCACTTGGAAAAATACCTTTGAAGCACAAATGTAGTGAAAATACCCAAAATAATCAATTCAACGGAATGTCCTCAATGGTTTTAGTCCGTTGTCAGAAATTCTAGTCTTTTTACAAATGCACATTTTATATGTTGATTAACCAAAGCCGTAATCGGTTAATTACAAAGATTTTTGATGACATTTTTTCTGAAAAAAAATTATGATCTCTGTCAAAGAGACGCATGAATATTGAAATGAATGGGTGGATCAAGCGAATATTTTTCTTCCTTAAATATGGGCACTTTCTTACAGATTTTTACTGAAAAATGCAACGTAATTCCATTGATTTTTTTTTTAAATGCACAACTACTGACAGGTGGGTTCAACCAACGAATAAATGTATTTGCAACCAAAATATGCAACTTGTTCAATGTTTTTTTGAAAGACAGAAAATCGTATTTTTATTGTTTGGAATATCCAATGGATATTTATAGCCAATACTGATTGGGCGTTGATACTATATTTAGGTCGAAAACACAAGACGCTAATATTTTTGTAAGGAAAACTGCACCCTCACCATATAATGTCATATAAATAAAATAAACACAAAACTGCAATTTGGGCTATATCATTTTATTTATAGGCACATATGCTAACATTTTAAGACCATATTTTCTCAGATTCTATAAAATTTGCAATAAAATAATAAATAACATCTAAATAGGTTGAAAATACAATACGCCAGGACATATACAGTTAAAACTAGAGGTACTGCGAACTATGAGCTCACTACAGTGTAGATGATAACCGCCATCCCAGCCCCACCTCCCATATGATCATAATGACATAATTTATGTGACCGAAAAAAGCGTCAGATAACGAAGTGTTGGTGGTGTTAGAATTTGCACATGAGGAATTGAGGCGTTATTTTTTTCATTGCCTCGTTGAAATAATTCTTTATTGATAACAAACATAAAAGTCATGAATGAAACTTATGAAGATAACAAACAGCATTCAAGATCAAAAGTTCATAAAACAATTCAAAATAGGAGCAGAGCAAACACGGACCTCCAAAACATCAGAGGTGGGATCAGGTGACATGGAGGAGTGTTCATCCCTTGCTGACCGGTCACACCCGTCGTGTGCTCCTTGTCAAGATCTGAAAATAACGGGAAAATCCGTCGTCAATTCAGTGTTTAAATTATGAACTGAATATAAGTATAAAAAACGTCGTTTTGCATATGACTCAATAATAAATTGTATTTGCTGACAAGGTCATTGTATGGACCAAAGAACTTACGAAAAGATGTTTTTAAACGAGACTCCTGATAATCTTGTTTCATCAACCTTTTTGTCAACAATTTGATCGTTTTAGAAATTGTTCATACGTAGAGCATGCTCTTGCGTATCGAATCAACTGAGATACATAAACTTCGTACGTAAGCAGATGATGAAGGTACATGTATATTGCTATATAAGTAAGGGAAGTTGACGATAAAAAAAATTAAAGTCATCAAGTTTATCATTGAGCTTAGTTGTTAGATTACCATTAATGTCTTTTTGAAGTAAAATATCCAAATGTAAAACAGATGGGTCAGACTCTGTGGTATCTTTTATCTCAAGCTCACCAGGATATATCGCATCGACGTAGGAATGAAAATGACCATTGTTAATTGACAATACGTAGTCGACACATCTAAATGTCGAATTGAAGGCAACTACATGTGTTTTCTTCTTATCACGCATAAGATTTTGCACAAATTCTGCTTAATATGATTAAAAATATAGGTCTGCTAACAACGGGGCGCAATTGGAACCCATGGGAATTCCAATAGTTTGTTGGAAGACCTGGTCACCAAAAACAACATTGATTTTGTCAATCAGAAACTCAAGCATCTTTTTAATGTCGACTTCAGAGTACTTGTGTGTACAATCAGAATGGTTTTAACAAAATAATTTTGCAAATGACCAATGACAAGATAAGTAAATTTACGAATAAAAGTTTTAAAAAATCGTTTCACACCTTGTCTTAATTGTTATTATTTGCATTTAATTTGTTTTTTTTTATTTCTTCTCAGCTATTCATTGATTTTTTTTTTAAAAGTTGCTTGCATTAAGTGCTCCCCAAGATAAACAAGCATAGGTTCAAAATGTTTGGAGTTTCTTGATATGAATAACAGTGCCTAAAATAACTCATAACTTGTACAAATGTTAAGAAAAATGGCTTTACATGTAGTTAATATTGTTTTGAAAACATTAATAAGTACAATTGCAAATGGCACAACAATTTTTCAAATCCAATTTTGATAGATCATCGACATTATCACATAACATGACAAAGATCCGGGATATCAGCTTGTTGCAGGTCCTTTTTTGTCAAAATTCAAAGGCATGTTTGACCAACGGCAGCGTATTGACTAAGGACCTCTAGCTTGCGAGGATACCTGATCTTATATACACGAATTAATTTACTTCGTTTGATCATACTGGAAATTAAAAAAAGATATGTATCATGCAAGGTACACTGTACATGTGTTTATCTTTATTTTAATTTCTTGAGGATTTGTTGTTAAATTCCTTAAAATGCTAAAATGAAATATTTTAGGGCCGATTTGATACCTTGCTTCAATCTAAATATTTAAATTTTGGATCACTCTAAAAGAGGTAATTTTTCAACGGTGTCAATTTTTTATAGGACTAACACATAGAATAATGACTTTTTCTACAAAAAAATGATTTTTTTTCTGCGGGTGGGGGTCATTTTCTGTCGTTGAAAATGACCCCCAGGTCATTATTCAATGGCGGCCATTATTCGTCTTTACAATGGAATGGAATTAAACACCATAATAATTATTGAAATGATTGGTTATAATGTCATTGCATTAATATACATTTTTTTAAATATATATTTATCATAACTGTATCATTCTTGATTCCGAGTGACCTTTATTTTTGAGCTGTGTAATACATGTATCTAACATAAATTAAGTAATGGTCTGGTTTTCTTTATTATTTTTGTACTTATGAATAGATCCGTCTGATAATGAAAATTGGTTGACTATAACTACATCAGTGTCTGGGATCTGCGGCGTTGGATTTACAGTTTTAATGTTTACTTACTGTAAACATAGGTTGGTTATTACAATTAACCTATATTTAAAAGCAATGCTAAATATACAATATGATTAAGGATTGATTGATTGTATATTGTCCCTCTCGAGAGTTTTTCATTTATATGGAGACGCCACCATTTGCCGGTGGAGAGCTGCAAATTTTGTCCTATTCTCGGCACACAGGGTCATTGAGCAGGGAGGGATCTTTCTCGTGCCAGCACCTATTGCGACACGGGACCTCAGTTTATTCGGTCTCATCCGAAGGACCGGTCTCCACGTCCCACAGTAGGATTCGAACCCGTGACGTAAGGATCAATTCCTTACTTCTCGACTCAAGAGCAGACGCTCTAACCACTGCGCCACGCTGGCGACTATAATTAAGGAAGTTGATTTTCTAAATTTCATTTTGTTCCCTTTTGACAGAAAAGTTCAAATAAGATTTTCAAAAAGTGGTGTTAACTTTACACAAAAAGTAGTGTTAACTTTATACAAAAAGTATTATCATACCTCATATAAATAAACACTTTTAAAGTAGAATCTGATTGGCCGAGACAGTCACGTGACTGTCGTGTTTTCCCTGCAACAAAACTTCGTGTTTCACACATTTGGTTCATCTCGGCTGACTGCGATACTCTACATCTCATTGAAATCGGCCGAGGCCTGACGAATGTGTTCAAGTCGTGTTCCACGGTTATGACGTCACAATGCGGCGACTGCGATGATTACTAATGAGTTCGATTGTGTATATCTTTGATTAATTATGTCGATATAAAATTGTAAAATATAAATATTAAGAAAAGCGTTTCCATGATTTGGAATGGAGTTTACTTAGTGTGTAAATCAGAATGACTTGTCACGAAGGATTTTTTATATGAAGCGCTAGTGGTGTAACTTACACCTGCTTCATATTGTTCTCATAAAAAGTTAAATTTTTTTTATTGGATATCCTTTATATTTCCTGCATTGTGCTTTATTCGGTATAATAAAAAAAATACCGTATTGCATGAATGTTCAGGAGACATGAAGATTTCTTCGCCCATGAAAAAACATATAATTATGATTTTTCATGAGCGAAAATATCTTTATGTCTCCCTCACTATCATACAATAATTGTATAGTGTTTACTTTATACAATGAATACAAGTACTGAAATATCTTAAGGGGTACCGACCCTCTGATAAGACAGATAACTTCAAAGTACAAAATATGAATATTAATAACAGTTTTCATGATCGGAGCTTCCTAATTGAAACTTCTGAGTAGTTCATTCGATGAAATCTAACATATAGTGGAAACATAACTTTCTACTACTTTTGCCAATTTCTTTCAATTGTTTTATAATATTTAACGATAAACATTTAAATTCGACTTCAAAAGCCATATAAAAATAAATTGAATAAGTTGTATTTTTTAAGGACCATTTTAAAAAAGGTTGAATGTTTCAAGTACTTAATACAGAATTTTTATTAGTATGACATTTTTTGCACACGAAGAAATAATATAGAAGAGAGATAATTCCTCCTCACAGATGTGTTTATTTCTGACAACCACATACAACATTGTGTTTTTTTGATTTAGGAAGCATCGCTTTATGATGTTTTCTAACACTATTTTAATAGGTATGATACTAGTAAGTATTATTTTTATGTACACCTCATATTGTAAATTTAATGTTGTGATAATAAATCGTTATTTTTTCTGTTCTTTGTGTTGAAATTTCTTCATATCATGATCTGACATAAAATAATTTCTAAAAAAATAAGCAGCGTTTCATACTTAAAACTATTTTCCATGTGGCTCTAATGTTATTGTTGTTCATGAAAATCAATATTACAATTTTATTAGTGAAATTTATAGCAGAGGGTCGGGACCCCTTAAGTTATCATCATATCAATACAGTCGAACAAATGCAAACAAATATGTAATCGTAAATTATCCTTATTCTAAAAATACAAAATTATTATAATGCATATCCTTTTTAGCGTTAACTTGAAAAAGCTTATAACATCTATTCAAATTATGCAATGATTTTTCACAGGAAACGTTCATCAAAACGAGTTCAAGATGAAGGTAACATTGCTAAATTTATTTCAAGCTGAGAAACTTAATTATTTGTTTTATTTGTAATGCATATATGCTTTTCATATATATTTACAGAGTACTTGTGTTTCTTTGTCTTTTATACAACTAGCAATAAAATCAACCACAGACACACAGCTGCAAAATTCTACTAATTATCATAGAAGAGGAAATGAACCAGTGGCGAGCCATCAGAAACAACTTGATTCGAATAACGAAAATGAACATTCTTTGGATTTTGAACCTTACGACACTTTAACGTTAAAAATCAGAAAGGACCTCTTGAACACGTAGAATGCTTAATTTATTTAATGTTTACAATAAATGTGTCAATGAAGATTGTAAGTATGAATTATGGAGATAACAAAGAATAACAAAGAGTATTCAAGCTCAAAGTTTAATTTAACAAAGCAGACAGGGAGCAGAGCAAAGATGGAACCCTCAAAAACATAAGATGAGATCGGGTGCCTAAGAGGAGTGCTCATCCCCTGCTGAACGGTCCAATCCGCCTCGTGCTTCTTGTAATGATCGGGAAAAGACAAAAAATCCGTAAACAATGCAGTATTGATAATAGCCAAACAATTAGGATGAATAATATTAGTCAGCATTTGATTTTAAATTAATGATCAGTAGTTTTTACTGACAGGATCACTGACCATAAGACCGTTGATATCCTTGTTTCATCAACTTGTTTGTCAATTACTTTCGTTCGTTTTTAAAAGTGTTCCTACATAGCGCATGTTCTTGCGTATCTAATCAACTGAGGGATATAAACCCCATCAGCAGGCGATGATGGTAAATACATATCTGGTTATCGTTACATAACTGAGTTAAAAAAAATCATCATCACGTTTGTTATAAAACGTTGTTGTAAGGTTACTATTGACGTATTTCTAATAAAATATTCAAAATATAAAACAGATGTGTCACACTTTGTGGATTTTCATTTCAAGCTCATTACGATATATATTGAGTCGACATTTGAATGAAAATAAAGTTTTCTTCTCATGCAGAAGTTTTTAAAAAATATATTCTGCTTCATACGTGTATCAAAAATGCTTATCAAGGGGTGCATTAGGTACACGTGGGAATTTCAACAGCTTGGCTGAATACCTGATCTTAAAAAAACACTCACTACCATTGAAATACGTTGTTTTACAATAAAAATATTTGTACTTAAATGCAACGATATATGTAGTCAGTATAGCCGATTCAACCAAAACAGCTTTTAATTATGATTTAGCTGCTTACTGGGTACATTTTGTTTTGAGATTTTCCGAACTATTGTACTGCTTCTTGTTATCGTTATAAATTATTTAATTGTAAAATTTTGAAATTTATGTTTTTCACACTTAAGAAACCTATGATGAAGGTTATACAAAATAACTACACGTAATTTTATTCATATGCATATTATACAGTCCCTGAAACGCTCTACTTTCCCTTTTTTCCGTTCGCTCACCGTTCGTTTAGCGTGCGTTCACCGTCGTTCGCTCTCCGTTCACAGTTTTGCGTTCACCATTTACCGTGCGCTCGCATTCACCGTTCATAAAACGTTCACCTTTCGCTCTTCGTTCCGTTTACTTTGCGTTCACATTGCGTTCAGCGTTCACTTATCGTTCAGTCTTTATTATCATTCGGAACTCCGAAGTGAAAAGACTTTTCTCTTTATGGTAGGGATTTACATCCTATTAATTAATAACTAAGATATGGTATTTGAAGAATCTATTATTTTTTTCATGGCAAAGATTATCTATGATATTTATATTTTTATTATTATAACCTAACTGTTACTTTATTCATGAAATTTCTCTGAAAAATAAATGTTGTTACAAGCACATTAAGTACCTGTATGTATATAGAACGATGCTAAAATATTAATGTTAAATTAGGGCAATGTACAAAACTTCAAGCACGGCAACATTTTGTAAAAGACGAAGAATCGGTATGGATGGATAATAATCCAAGTCTCTTAATTTGCCAATAGCAGCAACTATACAAAAAATATTTCTAACACGTATTTTTAAAAAATGCTAGAAAACATGTTAGAACTAGCTCGAGAATTATGAACAGTACTGCAGATATTCAGTTAATTAAATATCTTTAGAGCGACCTAAATTTATAGTGTGTTTTTAAACAAGACAAATTGTTTTAAATCTAATACATAACATTTTTTTCTACTTTACGTATATAAAGTCTATTATTAGAGAGGGAAAATTCCTTCCTTCGCCTAACTTAATGTATGTTTGCCTTTCGGTATGCTTAAGACCCCCCCCCTCTTTCCGCCTGTTCACCCGAAATTGATTTCTTAGTATTTTCAGTATATTTTTATATTTTAATTCACATTTAATGCGTATTGTAACACAACAAAATTAGTCTTAAAACAAAAATCAAAACAGTCATTAAACTAATGTATAGAATTTCAAAATATATACTTGCCGACGGTGTTATTTTAAATTAGCAGGAATTGTGTTTCAACTTCAATTTCAAACTTTATCCTTCCAAGTATATATTCCCAGTATTTTTTTCCTTCAAAAATCAGATCTAGAAATGATAGGAAAAATTTTTACTATTGAAAAGTTTAAATCCAAAAGTTTGGCCCCGCCCTACCCCCAGGGGTCATGATTTGAATAAACTTGAATCTACACTACCTGGGAATGCTTCCATATAAATATGAGCAATTATGGCTTTGCTGTTCTTAAGAAGAAGATTTAAAAAAAATTTTTCCTATATATTTCTATATAAAACTATGATCGGCCATTGTAGCCCCGCCCTACCCCCGGGGGTCATGATTTAAACAAACTTGAATCTACACTACCTGGGGATGCTTCCATATAAATATTAGCAATTATGGCTTTGCTGTTCTTGAGAAGAAGATTTTTAAAGGATTTTCCGATATATTTCCATATAAAACTTTGGTCGGCCATTGTGGCTCCGCCCTACCCCCCGGTGTCATGCTTTTAAGAAACTTGAATCTACACTACCTGGGAATGCTTCCATATAAATTTGAGCAATTATGGCTTTTCTGTTCTTGAGAAGAAGATTTTTAAAGAGTTTTCTTATATATTTCTATATAAAACTTTGGTCGGCCATTGTGGCCCCGCCCTACCCCTGGGAACCATGATTTGAACAAATTTGAATCTACACTACCTGAGGATGTTTCCCCATAAGTTTCATCTGGCACAGTGGTTCTTGAGAAGAAGATTTTAAAAACATACCACCAAATTTTCACTAATTCTCAATTATCTCCCCTTGAATGATGGCGTGGTCCTTTATTTGAAAAAACTTGAATCCCCTTCACCAAGGATGCTTTGTGGCAAGTTTGGTTGAAATTGGCCCAGGGGTTCTTGAGCAGAAGTCGAAAATGTGAAAAGTTTACAGACAGACGGACAGACAGACAGACAGACGGACAGCTAGACAACCAGACGGACGCCGGACAAAATGTGATCAGAAAAGCTCACTTGAGCCTTCGGCTCAGGTGAGCTAAAAATGACACATAAATATACAATATTTTGAATGAAAATTTTAAAATACAAGTGTATTTATGCAGTACGTCATCAGACATTTGTAAATTTAAAACAAAGTTGTTATTTCACACAGAATCGCCTTGGCTCGGAAATCATGGTTGTTACAACCGTGGTACAATGTAATTAATTCATTCTATAAGTAGTAGTTTATCTTCTTAAGTCCGCATCATTTTATTAGTTAAAAGAATAGGCATATTTACTATATAAGTAGATTAACTTTGTATTATACTACACACGTTCGGTAACAAATACACGTTTTACGGCAATAAAAATCGTGTCATCTAAAATATCCATTTAAAACATCAAACGTATGTGCAAAAAAATGTTTTTATTGTTCATTTATTGTTAATTTATATTTAGCACCTGAAATTAGAATAGAATAATAGAATAACTTCAATGCGAAGAAAAGATCGGACGCATTCCGAATAAATCGTTCATATATTGTCCACCGTTCGTTCATCGTTCACTTTGCGCTCGCGTTTGTGCTTCCTTCGAATTCTGCGTTCACTCACCGTTCACCAAGTTGCGTTCAGCGTTTGCACATCTTTCACTTACCGTTCGCTCTGCGTTTGTTCACCGTTTGTGTTGGAAGTTAGAACGTTTCAGGGACTGTATCTATATAAGTTTAAAATATTTGATAGAATTTGTGTATTTGTCAAAATTTCTAACAATATATATTTAATATAAGAACTTGGAAAATTTACATTACTCAGGACTAATATGCAGTATATAAAACCTGCTTAATATTTGAATTACACAAAAAAATCATATATTAATTTACGAGCAGACTATAAAAATCAAAAGAAAAGCAAAAGTAATTACGTATAGTTAATACAGTGTCAATGAAGAAAAAATCCTTGATTGATTGATTGTATGTTATTTTACGTCCCACTGAACATTTTTCACTTATATAGTAATGTCACCATATACCGTTGAAGGGCTTCAAAGTTTCATGTGAACAAAGTAAAATATCTGATTATTTTTTTTAAAGACAAAATTGCTAAAATGCTTTCATTTTCGTTATGGAAAATTCATATTTTTAAATATCTTAAATATGAACGATTGTCCCTAAGAGGTAAACAGGTCGAGACAACCAGATTTTCTGACGTCAGCATAAATTTGCATGTAAATTAGCTATCTGTTTACTTTACCTACTGCTGAATGAGTCGCAGTGCATTGTGGGCTACTACAAGTACCAAGCTGTGTTAAAAATTATGGGAAACTTGAATTGTCCCTTGGGAACTTATTTTCAATTCTTTTTTTATATTTGTGAAAGAAATATTTGAAATGATGTATAATCTTTCATTTCTATGCTCACATTTACAAAATTTGCTTTATGAAGCCTCATATCAACTTATAATACATCGGCCTAAATCATTGTTCAAAGAGACGTAAGTGCTATTGTGCCGATGAAACATCGATTTTTTTTTATATGATATACATATACATAGTTTTAGCCAGTAGTATGTAGGTCCTTGGTTATAGACAGCAAGAGAAGGTGTGCAATTATTATTTAACCCCTCAATATTATCAGAAAGTGTTTTATGTACATGTAAACGTCAAAGCGTTTCTACGGTACTCGAAGCAACTATAAATCATCTTAAACAACTCCAATTTTAAAAGTGAGCATGGAGCAATGTCTTTAGCATATAATCTTTCAATTTCGGTCTTATAAAGTGATAAAGAAGCTCTACAGTTTTTCCGATGACTAGTTAAATATTATGCAGTGAACCGTCATTGAATCGTAGACACGTACGTGTAGTAGATTGTCATGCTTTTGGACGCATTCACTTGATTGAAGAACGGATGTGACGAAGACATCGTCACGCGTTGAATATTGCCTTCCTAATAAGGTAGTGGTCTTGACCTGGTAAATACGTGTGGTACCTTCATGTATGTCACCAATTGTTATTTAAATCTCTGAATTCTCTTTCAAAGTTTTAATTTTAATAACACTGTGACCCAAAATGAAAAATTGATTAATTTATTATACAACCAACCGTAAATCTACTTTTACTGTTGATATTGTGTAATCACCCGACTCTCCGGTTCACCACGCTGTTGTGTTCTAATTCCATATCATCCCTTGGTGAAATTGAAGACGTACTACACATATTCTTGCTTTTTTTTATTTGGTACCTCAAGAAGTTCCTTGATAAATTGCTTTGTTTAATGGACAATAGTTATATAGATATAACAGATCCTAAGTTTTCTTTTAATAAAATATATTGAGAAAACAAACGGTATTTAAGATCAGTCCAGAAGACAATACAAAATAGCAGCAGAGCAAACAAGGACCTCCACAAAACATGAGATGTGGGATCAGGTGCCATGGAGGGTGAACATCCCCTTTTCACCGGTCACCCCGCCGTTTGCTCCTTGCCATGATCGGAAAATAATGGAAAAATCTATCGTCAATTCAATGTGTAGATAATTGTCCAACAAAAAGTATGAAAAACGCCAGTCAGCATTTGACTTAATGATAAATTGTATTTGCTGACAAGGTCATTTCATCAACTATAGAAATGATTTACTTTGCCCAAGAAAGTGTTCATCCGCAGATAATGCTCTTCGGTATCGAATCACCTGACAGATAAAAAAAAACCCGTATACTGAAGATACATTGCTGCATAAGTAAGGGAAGTTGACGGTTTGAAAGTTAGTCATTACGTTTATCCTAAAGCTTGTTTGTTAGATTACCATTAATGTCTTTTTCATGTAAAATATCCAATTATAAACAGGTGTGTCAGACTCTGTTGTATCTTTTATCTCAACCTCACCGGACATATCATATTGACATAAGAATTGAAATAACCATTGTTAATTGACAATACGTCATTGATATTTCTATATGTCGAGTTGAAGACACAGCAAGTATCTTTCTTTTCTTGTATAACATTTTGGACAAATTCTGCTTCATATGAATACAGAATTAAGTCTGCGTATAACGGGGTGCAATTGATATACCCCTGGAAATTTCAATGAATTGTTGGAAGACCTAGTCTCCAAAAACAACTTAGATATTCTCAATCAGAAACTCTGGCATCTTCTTGCTGTCAAATACAGAGTAGTACATATGTATACAATCAAAATGATTTAAGCAAAATAATTTTTCAAATGACCCCTAACAAGGCAAGTAAATTTACGAGTTTTAATGAAAGAGTAGCTGTTAATGTTATCAAAATGTCGGCACTTTAATTCATTTATGGGGGATGGTTGTGCATAAAGTTGAAAAGTCTTAATATTTTACGCTGTTGATTTCGGTTAAATTTTTCCTAAAAGTTCCCTGTATTTTTTCAGTATCCACATCTGATTTACACCACTTCTTGAATATATTGTTGCACAGTACTCGTGGGGTTTCTCCTTAACTACTGTTAATATCTTACTGAGGAGTAAAGAAAGAGGCTTGGTTGAACATATACTGCAACCCGCCATGTATCTTTGTTTGTAAGGATTTTTACGAAGTTTCAGAATCCAATATAGATATATGGCAATTCAAAGTTACCTGTATTTTGGTTGTTTGGAATATTAAAAATATTCAAAATTGACATGCGATTTTGATAAATTTCTTCCTTACAAAGGGAACTATGAGTATAAGATGAATTACAGTGTACCACTTGTAGAATTAATCCAAGTTCCTTTAAGATATAAATTTATTTAATGAGTTTTATTTTGCTAGTTGTCGTGGGGTTATAATAAAGATAATGATCATTTCCTTTCGAAGTTTTTTCTAGTCTTGTCTGACCCCCTTATAATATGTTTATATTTTGTTTTGCGTCATTTACTTCAATAAATGACATTTTTTCACTTTCACTACTGTTGTTATTTTAATTTTAATCCATCAAAAAACTAGCTCAGTTGACTTGGCTTCGGTCTTGCATAATAACAGAGGAACATAAAGAGTAACATGATCGGCTGAGCGGAACAGGACAAGTTGACAGGCGCAGATCCTGAATTCAAACTAGACGCGAAGTGTCGCTTTCAATTGATGATCTGCGCTTGTCAACAAGACGTGATCCGACTATTCGGATCATGTTACTGTTATAATAATATGTGTTTATATATTAAATTTCCTTGAAAATATGTAATTTTTTCCTCATCCGAATAGTCACTGCTTCCAAATAGTATGATGGGAAAAAGTTTAAGTTTTTATTGCTTTCGGTAATGATACATTTTCTAATACACGTAGGACATGTCGATAACACACTTTCCTGTACTTCTACGATGGGTTTGTTTTTTTTATAGCATTCCAGATAAAAATACTTTGATCTTCATGATCATGGGATATTAATTTTGTTTTATATCTGGTTACCATGAAGAAGTATTTTATATTTATTGTTTTTTCAGAAGTAATAAATCTATTTTTAGGGAATAAGATAGGTTTTTGCTCGGATACATCCATTGGGTAAGTTAAAAAAAATAATGGCATTTCATTAGAGTGTTCATTAGAGAGCAATATTGTGATTAATTAAATATGTTGTAGGCATGTCAAAATATTTATTTTCTTTAGTCTAACATTCGATTGCATTATTCGAACGATAGTCGACAATTGATAAAAAAAAAATCTCATCGTAAGCGTATTTATAACTCTAAAACACTTTTCATGAATTTTTGTAAAAAGTTACATCAAGTGCGTATACTGTATATTACACACCGATATTTAGAGGAACCTGAAACATATAAAGTAGGGTTAAATGTTGAAATGAAATAGATTTACTCCAGCAATTTTCCAAAATGTATGAATTCTCGTTAATCACATTCATAAATTTGTCTGTACGGTCAATTGTCATTCTAGTAAGCTACGAAAATTGTCATCACAATGTTTTATAATATTAAAGAAAATTGGAAAGGGGGAGGGGGTTACACACTCCAGCAACAGGTCAGGTGATCTTGTGGTTAAATACTGCTTGGTCAATTGATGATAACCATGGCTATCAAAATGTCCTCACTTTGTAAGATTATTGATTTAATAATTATCGAAATTTCAAAACTTTACGGCTTTGATGTGTCTCTAGCATTTGAACATTCTTACAGGTAAAAAATAATTTATAATTAGTATAGGTCAAATTACTAATTTTCAAAGTAATTTACCACAATAACAAAAATGTCAATAATAAAGAAATAATTATGCGGTATGAAATTACGGGACTTTCCATATGTAAGTTATTGTGTTTGAGCTCTTATTCATCTGAGGACGTATATGTGAATTGTTAGGGGGTTGACGCTTTTTTCAAATTTTGAGATGAGAGTTTTTTTTAATCACGTCCTTTTCTTGCATTTATTCAATATTTGAATGTCGTTTCATTATTCGATCGTCGGTCCATTCGACTGATGGTCGAATAGTCGACTATTCGTTGACATCCTTAATATCTTGTAATACCTGTATAAATGCAATTTTCAGAA
>PRKT01000044.1:309814-399886 GCA_003671525.1 Saccostrea glomerata | reverse complement strand
AGAATAAAAAAAAAATTCATGGAAAAAATATTAATTCATACTTTAGCAAGGTTTGATGCTCAATATAACGCTGAATTTTACATGATGTCGACAGAGGGGATATTCAGATGAGCGCGTTGATGTAATTGAACTTAATGTTTTTCGATGTACCGAACTTAATGTAGTGTGCTTCTCCCGACGGTTTTTTCTTGATTTGAAGTGCAACGAAAATCATCAAAATCATATTCTAAAAATTGCTGTGATTTAAAAAAAGTTTTTTTTTTGACGAAGTTTCGATGTTTCCATTATGCAATACTTACGCATCATAGTGAAATGAAGCGCATTTACCGTTTTTAAGCAGCTTTTTTTTTTTACACAATTAAATGTAACAAAATTTAGAAATTGTAAGTTGAAAAAATTTAATTTCAAATATATATAATTGATTTTTAGAAGGATTTTTAAACTGATAGGTAGATTGTTGTTGTAAAAGTGTGCTTTTGACGTTATGAGAAACTGAAGCTCTTCATAGAAGGGATCATTAAATTGTAATGAAAAAGTATTAAATAGATATAAAGGTCTTGACATCTAAAACATAGGAATATGATGTCCTCTCAATCATTTTTATTCTTTTCTGTCATATTTTGCAGTACTCAATAAAAACAGGGAAAATTCATTTATTTAATCCCCTAAAAAACTCAATAACTAATTAAGAAAAATTACATATCTCACTGTCTCTTTTTGCAACAGAGAACCTTTGAAATGCTGTGCAAACTATCGCCAAGTTGGTAAGACTTGTGAAGGTATGAATGTGATATATATTTTGTAAAAACAAATAGTCTGTTTTCTAATGTTTAACTGAATATTTGTGTTTCTCTAGATAATCTTTATAAAAGACAAAATTAATCGATTTATTTTTCAAATTCTCATACTGATATTGCAGTTGTAACGTGCAACGCGGCCGAGCTTGTAGTTTGGTGATATGTCTTGTATCACCAAGGCGTTACACTTAGGTTCGGTAACCTATTAACTCAGGTTTTTGTTGACCAAATAAAATTATGATCAAATATATACAAATACACTGAAATAATACAATGGAATTCTTCTTGATTGGACAACCACTAACTGTGGTCAACGGGTGTCTCCCGTAAGCAAATTTCTTCTTATCCTGCCACTCCACAACTACTGTATCCTGGCATTTCCCCCACCTTTATTTGTGGTATGCCACCTCTCTCTGTATAACCAAGAGACTGCCTTATTCAGGTCTTACGCTTTTGGTCATCATTAAACACTAAACTGTTTATTCCCCGCAACTATCTGCCGTTCAGGTCCTAAAATAGGATGTAGAAGAATAAACGAGCCAAAGTTTACTAACTCAGTCACCACAGAGGTATTCCCAGCACTAGTATTCAGCGTATATTGTTCCAACGCAGTCCTCGTATGCAGTTTCATACTATTTGCATGATCTTAAAATTAATATTTTTTAGTGTTTAAGACTTTAATAAAAAAACGTAGGTCTAACGTTTATACGAAACTAAACAACAACCATTTCCGTTTCACAGTTAATTCATACAGCCCGCAAGCTTAAGTTTATCTACATGTTCTATTGAAAAATCACAATGCTTACGATATTGTGTTAGATGCAAAATGAATACTTGAAATATGAACAAATAATAATTTCAATTAATAATCTCTTCTTGTGGTCTGAAATTTCCAACTTGAATGATGAGGTGAAATCTGACGAAACTACATGTACAAGAAATTTAAATCTTAAGTAACAGACACACGATTTGCAGCCGTATTGTCGCTTTAAATATATTTTTCAAAACATTGACATGCATTTATATTCATAAATATGTTATATGTATCATGATAAAGTGCACTTGTGTTATTAAATTCATTTTTAAAAAGTATTTTGTTTTGAAAGAATGTTGGCCAGGAACATATGGTATAAATTGTACACCATGTCCTCCTGGTTTTTATGGACGACTCTGCATACTGTCATGTCATAATCTCTGCACGTCATGTGACCCAGTAACAGGATGTACAGACTTTACAGCAAGTAGGCATTTTCTTCTATAACTGCAATGCTTGCCAATATCCAAGTCTAACAGATTAGTTACAGTTTAAGCGTTTCAATCTTACGTGGTATGTAGTAAAATCATACCTATATCATTGAGGGAGTTAGAGCTTGGGATTCTGATTCCTGCAAAGCAAGCTAGGGGATATAAAATTAAATCTTGCTGGCACTCTCAATGATAATTACATCAACTAATTCATTACACAATACAATAACTAGGCCTGTTATTTATGTTATCAATATTGATAATTGTTTAAGTTACACATGTGAATTAAAGGTATGTTTTGAAAAATAAAACTTCATTAACAAAACAGGCGTTTAATTTCTTTCATAGCAGACGAAATAACGATCGATTCAGAAAAAATCATCCGTGCACTGTTAGGAGGTTTTGGCGGGATTGTTGCTATTTTAGTTGGGATGATAATATGGAAAAAATGGTAAGCCATATTTAATTCAGTAAAAAAAATATATTTCTCCAAGCTTTCATATAATTTTTTAAAAGAAAGTAACAGTAAATTTTAAATTATTTTAGTATACTACAGTAAATGCCGTTCAAACCTTAGAGGGTGGATACCAAAGTACCCAAAAAATGTGATAAAAGAAAATGTAATAAAAGAAAATAATCTGCTTGAAATCAACTTCCCATGATATGTTTGTGGGAGCTAGTTTTTTTTAAATTGAAATTAAAAGGATCATTTAGGGAGAAGTATTAAAATGATTAAAAGAGTTGATTGAACATGTAACTAAAAATTTACATATGTTTATTTTAGCTTAAAGACTCCCTGTCCTACTCTACATGTATATGATGAATCTGATCTCGGCAATGAGGCCTTTGAAGAACAATTTAACTACGATGCACTACAGAAAAATGAAGAGCATGAAGTCGTTAGGGGACAAGAAGACCTCGGAACAGAATCTGTACAGCAGATCAAAAGTGGGCAAAATATGTACATTGATGTTTGTGACTAGCCTAATTTTCCGGGCCTGTTAAATTGGCATTTTCTGTAAAGATATGTGTGAGCTTACAAAGTGTAAAATATTTTAAAGACAGTCTAAATTTTTATCCCATAAGTTAAAGCAGAATTTTCCATTAATAAATAACCTGGAATGCCCGTATAGATTCACATTTGACACGTTGATAGATGTGTAAATGTTTATGGATATATTTTTTTTCTGGATCATTTTATTAAAGCCTTAAACAAAGTAGTGTTGGATCTTAAATATTGAAAGAGATAAAAAAAAACTTAGACACAAATTTATAGTTAACATTTTCTCATATATTCTGTATAATAGGACATGACTTATATGCTGCTTTAGCATTTCACAGGAAGACAATAACAACAAAAAACTTTTTTTTATCTGGAAAGTGATAAAACTACACATTTCATGACAAATGATTGACACATTCACATTTTCAAAAAGTACACTTTATTCTAAATACTCTAGAAAAGAAGAAATTTTGTTGTGTACTAATGAAAAATATTTAAGTTAAAATACAGAAAATGTATAGTAAAAATCTGAGAAGGCAAAACCAACTCACAGTGTTCAGTTCGTACGTACCCAGAGATATGTACAGAGTTTATCCAGTTGAACACACCAAGTGAATCGTAAACATTTACAATATTAGAGCTCGTGTCCTGTCTACAAACACGTACATTCACGTTTCACCTGGTGTATTCAATTTATACTGTAAACAAATTACCGAACCCGGACTGACAATACTGGCGAGAGTGTTCTGCTTTCTCTTATATCCAAACGAAAAAAATACAAGTCGACTTTAAGTATAAAATTGAGGGGAGCATTAACTGTATTTATGCCTCCTATGAAAAATATCAGCCTGATAGTGCGTATAAAAATAACCAAACAGAGATATGGAGTTTTGTCGATTATGTATATCAAATCATTAAGAGGGATCACTTAGTATTAAACAATACAGGATACATGTACATAGGTGAAATGTACAAGTGTAATCCCTATGAGACTGACTAGAAATTTACATGCAATAAACATATCAGAGCACGTGTAAATATGCATAAAATATAACATAAATGAATAAATCCTTGGAGGCGTCCAAACAATTGCGCCAATCAAAGAAACGTATGGCAAGTTATTAGAAATATATACAAATTTTGACTAGAATGCAAAATGATACTAAACCAAAAAGGGTAGGCGGTGTTTTTTTTCCACCGAACTACCAGGCTAACAAAAATGGCGCAACAAAAACAAAGATTTTGATTGGGTTAAAAAACCGTGAAAAGGACGACAACTCTTCCAACAAATGCAGGGGTTGCGATTTCGCAATGAAAGGTTATATAATAATTGCGTCTGCAAAAAAGGCGCATAAGCGGCAGACTGCGCAGGGATATGCGGAATTATCCAAAGATGTTAAATTCAACAGATTTCTCATGGCGGCATAAATTGAATTATCTGTGATAATAATGTTTTATTAAATGTCTCTTTGATAACAAATGAGTGTTTGCTATTGGGAAAAAAATCGTCACTAAGAATCTAAGTAGCGAAAGACAAAAACACGTTAATTTTCAATGTTATGCAGATACAAATTTATATACTAAGCATATGAAACTATATAGTTGATAGATATCAAGAGGTAGACATTTCTTTTGGAAATGCAATATATTTTCTTCAGATCTATTGGGCGCCCGCGTGAAGCAGTGGTTAGAGAGTCTGCTCTAGAGTCGCGAAGTAAGGAATCAATCCTAACATCGTGGGTTCGATTCGTCACTGTGAAACGTTGAGACTGGTCCTTCGGACGAGACCAACTCGAAATAGGCGCTTTCTCGAAAAACATCCTTCACTGCTCAATGGTCCTTAGTGCCAAGCAAGGACAAGTTTGTAGCTCTGCAACGGCTAGTGGTGTTGTCTCCATATGTATGAAAAATTCTCGAGAGGGGCATAAAATAACATACAATCACTCAATCAAATCTATTGTTATAGTACTGAATCGCTTTCTCGATTAAAATCAGATCTTTGGGTCACACAAAATTTCCTTGAGACTATAATTTCGGAGCGAATGAGTTATCTTATTAATAGAATAGAGAAATGTATCGTCTTTAAACAAACATACAAAAAAAAAATGAAAAGACACTTTAGAATCACATATTTTCGAGGGGTAAAGTTTTTGACGTTTGAGTAAAAAATACTTGCTTCGTTGGAATTGATTTTATGGTTGAGGAATATGTTCAGTAATACTTTTGATGGAATTTTACATTTCGTGGTTGACATTAATTCCTGGGTATTTTCATATCTAAAAACACTGAAAATTAAATTTAATCCCCCAAAATTAATAATTTCACAGTAGTTATACCTTACGTTTTAAAAAACAACTTAATCGTGACTAAATTATTGCGTTTACACCAATCCTCTGATTTACTTGTACAGTGTTTAAAAGACAACTCTAAAGTACAAACGTAAAATATTAAATTTCAGAATAATTTTTTTTAATTTTAAAAACAGGAATTCATGTGGGATGAAATGACTAAAAAAGAGTAGGCAAGGACAACATGAGAGAGAGAGAGAGAGAGAGAGAGAGAGAGAGAGAGAGAGAGAGAGAGAGAGAGAAAAATTACTTTTAATAGTTAATTCATTTTGTTTGAATTATTTTTCTTATGCAGATCTTAAGTCTGGAATTTAATGTGATTTATGGTTATGAAAGCGTTGCAATCATTGAATCTTTTGTTTTTAAAATCTATTTGTAAAATAATTATGCAAATATATGCTATCATCGCGGATATTACAGATGCACAAAATGCATTATATTATTATATAAGCACGATGTGTTAAAAAGGAAATATTTGTTATTTTTTGTTATTTTTATGCATTAACCCCTTTTTTAAAAAAGAATATTCCCTTAGCTGTATTAAGTTTCTTAATATTTTTGTGTGAAATTATGCATGTTCACAGAAATCAATTTAGATTTTCGCTGTTGTTTTTTTACACACAAAAAAAGACGTCATTCCACCCTGTTGAGAAATATGTTAGCGGAAAACAATTTAATATAGTTTGATCATTATTATAAGAAAGTAGATAAGAGTGTTTTGTGTTCAAATGTTCATAAGAAAACCGGAAAATAAAGTCAGAAATCCAAAAGTTTTGATAATTTTTTCGTTGACTCTGTAGTAAAAATATGAGCAAAATTGTATCTTTCACAACATGCTGCTTTCTTGTTAAAGTGTACATGTATCATACTGGTTTTCCAAAATGTGGTAAACGACCTTTCAGTGCTGCTACAGTAATGAGAAAATCCTCAAGGACTGCATTTTGATACAACTTTATGTTTGTCAATATGACACACCCACCATTGAAAATGCTTCATAAACAATTTGATTTACATTGCCTTTCTACGGAAGTCTATAAGTACTTTGTTTTTTTTTTTTAAAGTTTTTAATCCAAACTTTCACCTTGGATTTTCAAACTTTCAACTTGTCTTTTCCAACATACATGTAAAAGGCAATAATTCTAACTTTAAAACGGAATTTCCCAACTTTAGCAATTTTAAATCCGGTAATTCCACCTTAAAGCCATATATGGCGTATGTACAATGAAAATTATTAGACTAAAATTATAAGAATTTATTTTTTGTATCATTACTTTATATAAAGATAGAACTTTTTCGTAAATTACAAAATCTAAGTCAATTGCGTTATAAAGATATCACAATTTAAATGGATTCTCGGAATTTTCTCCGACTCGGAAGAAAATACAAAAGATTTAAATAACACATTACAGAGAAGATAAAATCGTATTTTTAGATGAAACGAGGTGTTCTGCGTGTTCAGAATTGTATGAAAAGCTTAAATTTAAATGTATTAACTATATTTCTTTACTTAATTTTGTATTTTTCAAAAATATTTTTTTTTTATCAGTTACGCCATATATGGCTTTAAATGTTGGCTTTTACAACTTTTAATTTTTGATTTTCCAATTGAAATTCTGTCATATTCGAAATTGTCTCTATATAATAACATAAGATGATCAAATGAATATAGGGAGTTTAAATTAAATTGCAGACAAAAGGACAAGCGGATTTTTGACAACGATATTAGAAAAGCTAATTTTTTAAAGTACCGTTCTTATTAAAAAAAAAAGGAAGGGGGCAATTAATACGTCTAGTAGATTTTATATGGTTTTTGTAAGAAAAAAAAAATCACTTTTGAAGTCTAAAAAACAAACCGACGGACTATTTGACAATTTCATTTTTACTCCGCTGTTTGGACCCATGATATTCACCGTAGGAGTTAAAGTGTACAAGGAATAGGTATTTTGTTGTTAAAATATCATAAAGCTCCAAATATACCTTCAGCTTTCTTCCTGAATAAAATATCACAATACAAGATTTGTGTGAATTGTCATTTATTGAAAAATGAAAATGAGTATTAAAAATAATATTGATTAAAAAAAAGTTTCCATGATTGCAAAAATATTTTATATATTTTTATATCTCCAAGGAACAGTTAATATGATTTGTTCAAAAAAGGCAGTTTCCGAAATGTAGTTTTAAATTGATTCAAAATTAAACAGTCTCAAGTGTTGGAAAAAATGAAAAAAAAAGATAATAAATATAATAAACTTTTATGCAAAACGAATTCAAATTTCCATTTCTGCAGTTTATCTTATTTTTAAAAAATATGTAAATTATATTGTATCTATTGATTTAAAAAGAAAGTATTTTGACCCAATTACCTATTTGCTCCTTTTAACAAGGATTCATCTTTGTAATTACACAATAATTTATGATAGATTTATCGGGACATTGTGAATATTTATATCCTGTTTCCTTAATTTATAACGTATGGTTAATACAAATTAGCGCGATATACATAATTTGGGACATCTCTCGGACATGTTTTTTATTGTATTAGCAATTTATTTTTTTTAAAATATGTTTTTAAAGGTGTCAAAATTAATGGTTTCATAATATTGAATTTTAATATGTCAATAATATATTTTTTGATCGTTGCTGTCAATCTCTATTTGTCGTGACATTTATCATTTTACGTACACGTGTCAAATTCACATAGTTTTGCAAGACATACTTGTATAATCCCTAAAAGATTTGACTTGGAATTGAGATAAAAAAAATAATTTTCGTGTGTTGCATGCTAAAAAGAGAAACATAGTTAACCTGATATCCACTGTTTTTCTTAATTGGGCTAGACTTAAAAACCACTAGATTAGATTAATTAAGTGCAATTAGGAATATACAGCATATACAAGTGTATACATATGATTGCGCCCATGAAAAAGGGTCCTTATGGCATTTTTGCTAAAACAGAGAAATAACGTCATAAAGATGTGACGTTGCAGACTGACGGTGAACTTCGACGCAGATTTTTTTTTAACCACGTGTTTTGACGTTTGACGCATCCAGAGTTTTTATCGCTGTTTCCAACTTGTGGAATTTATTTTCATCTATAAATTAATTTAATCAATATCTGAATTCGAATCTCCTAATCCACTGATTTTAATAGATATAAATAAAAACATTTAGAACTGGTTTCTTAACAAACATTATTAAATACGTCTCTATAATACCAATAGTTTTCCTACATGCGTAATTAAATGTATAGAAGCTGTAGACAAGGTGTTTTCTGATAGCATATTGAACCTTTATACGCTAGATAATTTTTATTTACATATTTATACCATTTTTAGAATACATCTTAGACATTTTTGCATGAAATAATTTCATGACGAATTTCATTTTTTAAAAAACTATAAACATGTAAAGCGTCTACCTTAATTATAACCATGATTAAATAAATTAAAATTTAAAAATGTTGTTTTGTCTTATATTCTTGTTGCACAAAGACACTTCAATTTAGAGAAATTAAAACAAGTGAAAAACATCCGAATGAAAAAAAATGTTCTCAATGTTCTCACTTTAATAGAGCTGGTCAAGTAAATCTGATGAGAGAGAGAGAGAGAGAGAGAGAGAGGTAGAGAGAGAGAGAGAGAGAGAGAGAGAGAGAGAGAGAGAGAGAGAGAGAGAGGATGTAGGGTAGATAAAAATATTTATATTGAATCTATTTATCTAATATTGAGAAATGTGAAACTCTATTGAAAAAGATGAGTTTTCAAAACAAATGAAATAATAAATCAAAGAAAACATCATTTTTGTTCTCTAAACCATATATACATGTATAGCTATTTATTTTCAAGATCTCCAAGTTTAATATACATGTAACTCTTAGGTACTTACGTATTGTTGTTTTTTTTTTCATACGAAGTTCAAATGTTTTAACCATTATCTGCAGATTAATTCTTTAAGCCATGCCGAATTCTTTCATAAAAGCTCGATCAGCATTGAATGTCTCTGAACAGATCAATTATCATGCTAAAAACTCAATCATCACTGAACTTAGCTTATAATCTCATTGCAGTTATCAGTGTGGAATAATATATTGTTAAACCTGCAATCAAATTATGGATAAATATTATTAAATATGCTCAAAAATTATTTATTTGTTTTGGTTGATAAAAAAAATCTTTATAAGTTCAGGGTCGGGTTTTATTTCTACATGTAAATGCTAACAGAAAATAAAATTCAATGCTGATTACATTGCAATGTCATAAAGCCATTTCTCCAAGACCTGGTCTTTAAGGAGAAAATTTTTAATAGGATATTAAAGCACTAAGTCTCTATTTTATTTTCATACTTCAAATGGAACGTCAAGTGTTAATCAATCAATTAATATATCTACAGGGCCATTTTATGCATAAAGTGAACAGAGCTCTTTGAAATTAAGACATACATTGTTAATTTTGTTCACTCGAAATTCTTATTTTTATTGCAATATCAATATTATTGTAGCATCAGCATTGAAATTAATAGCACTAGAAAAAGGAGGGACTATAAAACACAATTTACAGAGAAATTCAAAGTAAACTCGGATTATGCAAAGAGTAAAACATCTGTAGGAGGAGAACAAATTCATTCTGGCAATCTCACTATTTTATTTATGTTAAAGTAGAAATTAAAAAAAATATTGAACGTAAATGTCTGAAATTGACAGTTATACATCTGAAAGATCTTGAAAAAGTGCTTGAAAAATTTAAAAACAAAGAAAACAAACATATTTAATGAAAACAGACATTTCTTTAAACAAACAATATAAACAATAGGCAATACAGAAATTTCTTAAAATTCTTTAAAGAGTACTTGAGAATGCATTATTGCAAGCAGCATTACTATGGACATATTGCAAGCTCTTTCCAATACAACTTAAAAAAGTTATTTTCATCATATAGCATAGACGTTGTCGTCCACTTGCTTCTCTTTTTTTCTAGTAATTTTTGTACACATGATGTTTGTTTACCTAAAAAAAGAGAAGACAAAATTAATTTGAATATTGCTACAAGTATCTATTTATTGAAATTCGAACACAATGTTCTGAATTCTGAATGCTTTTTATTAATGAAACATTAATTACCAAAGCGTAAGATTTTGACCATAATTTATCAATAAAAAAATACTAATATTTGATAAATAATAATATAGTCCACTGATATTATTTAACTTTTTATGCAACTGTTTGTGTTTATTCTGTAACTAGACTGGAGCTCTGCTATGTTAACAATTACCTGGAGTGGTCTTACTACTCCCAGGTGTGAAAGCGGATCATGGTGCGAGTCCTGAACTTCTCGCAATGCATTAAACGCCTGAAAAAGGAATGTTTTTGACTTTATAAAATACTGCTATATCTATCTTAAAAGCTTAATACCATTCCCTATTGTTGGGAATAATAGGCTCTTTAAAAAGGTAGACAATTCTGGGTATTTGTGTTTACCTACCTTACGAGTGACCTTAATTGGACATTTGTAAACTATCCATTGTACAGTTTCATAACAAGGGGGTGTGGTTAACGATCCCTTATAGGTATAAAATCTACGGTCGTAGGGAAGGACGTCTAAAGGTGAAATTCCACATACTGGGATTTTTTCGTGTGAACCATGTCCGTTCCTTACACAGTTCTTCTTAATGAAGTCCTGGGAAAGTTGTTTTGTATGACATGGAGGTTCTACAAAAGATTTGGTATTCAATATTTGATTCAATCACAGCATTCGGTTTTAAATTTCTTTTATCGATGTAGATAGCTAAGAAACGTGTATAATATTACGAAAGTCTAATTATCTTTTGACATAACTCGAAGCGACTTACTTATTCATGCTTTGTAAAAAAAAAAAAAACCATTAAAATCAAATGCATAATATTACAAACCACTAGAAAACTAGGCATAAAAATCCTTATGCACAACGTTTTTGCCGAAAAAAAAAATAGTTTTGGAATATTAGAGCTAATTTTTTATTGTCTCAGGTACATTCGTAACTTCTACATTAATACTTACTGTCTCGCCGTTCTCCCGTTTCAAATCCTTCACCCTTATAATCTTTTATCAGACTGTAGTATGTCTCCATTATATCACTCAGTGTTCTAGCAAACCTCACTTTACAACGATGATGCTGCATGGAAAAGAGACTTTTTGAAAAAAAAATGAACGACTCATTTTTACTTAGTTAACAAGCAAATATAACATAAAACTTAAAAAATTGAATCAGGTTGTTTATCTCATGATGGATAGTTTCTTATGTGCTTAAGAAACGTAAGAAAGTAATAACTTGTCTAGTCCCGATATTTCGAAAGCTTCCCTTTTTTAAATCGATCGTTTTTTCCGTAAATTCAATTTTCTGATAAGTTGCTTTTTATCCAAAAATGTAAACTCAACCAGCTCTTAAAAACAAATAGTGTTCGGTGGAAAACATGTTCTTTTTTGTTGTAGTTTTATACTTTACCCCTTTGTAGCATCTTTTATTATAATACTGTGCATAGTCCTCATCATTGTCGTTGTCGCAAATCTTCAAAAAAGGAGGTAGATCTTATGTATTATGCAAGGATGACTTGTTAATAATGAAATGATACCCCTATAAAAGCACGTGATAATTAGCAAAGGCTACATGTAGTATCATAAAAGAAAAAAAATTCTAAAAATATTTCAAAACTTCTAAAACAAATCTCTAGATTAAAATTCCAAATACGTTTTTTTCACCAATATCTTTGTTTTAGTATTTTTTTTTCAAACTTTACAGGCGATTAACATACGTCTTTGTGGTTTCTACTGTGGCCGTCTTCCTCTTCCCTCTCTTCTTCAGAATCTTCCTCATAATCTTCGTCATCATCGTCATCATCGTCATCTCGTTGTACCTTAAAACGACAATGATTTATAATTACAAATTTTCAACTGAATTTATATATTCATTTTAAATCTATACTTCAAGAATTTTCATCCAAAACTATAAAAGGTGTGATTATTTTTTCTCTCTTATAAAATACGGCCACTATTTAGTATTTATCGTCTATGATCGGATTCAGCTAGTTACATTAATCATGTATCTGCCTTTTTAAGAAGTTTACTTACATTTATCATAACACCAAGAACTACCAATCCTTCTGGTCTAAACTTTGCATATGTTATATTTTGATACTCTGCGTCGTAAAACACCATATGGGCCTGAAATCAGTACATGTAACATCGTTTTTTGAAATTCATTTAAAGGGAAAAAAAGATTCCTTTGTTAATTTATACATTTCTGTATTTTTCAAAAAAAAAATATACTTCGACAAAGACAACATTTTACACTTCTTCATAAAGTGTCTGGTAAGATAAAGTAGGTTAGAAAAAGACCATGTTTCTATTGCATATTAATAATGCTCAATTGTATGATTAGTTATTTGAATTTGAAATTCTTCATACCATTGTCCATAATTACATTTACTTCTTTATTTAAAACAACTTTAAGAATTTTTAAAATGAATATATGATTTATTTTTTTAGAATTAAAAACATACCTCCATAGGATAAAATTTGTCGTTTATGGAATGTTCTGACCCTTTATTCTTATGATGGCCAACGTGAATATGCAGCTGTGCGAAATTGTATGTTCTATGTCTTCTATGTGGAACATGGGTAAGGGTTATTTTATCTTGATCATCTTCTTTCACATCAAAATGTGGTGAATGGCCTTTTGAAGACAAAAAATGCTATTATTTGTATTTATGTTTTGCCTTTTCTTGATAGTTGTTATTAAGAATTCCTCTTGATATTTAACTCCATACATTTTTTTCGACATTTATAAAGAATAATTTGACCTGTTTGTCATTTGGTGTGAGATATATTTTGAGGTATCATATGAAAAACATGTTATAAAAAAAAAAAAATGTTCTGATTGACAGGGAATCTAAACCTTCAATGCATACCGTAAACATAATAAGAATAATTGCCCTGTTACATAACTTTCGGTGTTGTTGGAAATACTAATCCGAAGAAAACGGTGTATGCACCGAAGCTCTTTAATAAATGAATCTATCCTAAGGCTGTAATTTGTTCTTAATGTCTTGTATTTAACACAGCGGACATATATTTTAATATGACCTTAACATTGATATGTTCTCGCCTACTGTAGGGAGTCTTTAAGTACATTTATATGTTCTGATAAAAAATTCAACACTTTCTTACCATTGTTGTAGATTTCGGCTTTCACTCTCCTATCACAACCCTTAAATTGAACGTCTCCTCGATAATGCTTTAAAGATCTAGCCTTCCTTGATTTTATGTTGATCGGTGATTGTCTTTCGTTGGAGCCACATGTTGCCCAACAATCATGCACGTTGCACCATTCATAGGGTCCTGAATACATCAATTCATATATATGATTTTTAAATTTTAAAATTAAAAAAGAAGGTAACAATAGAATTTGTTCGCAGATCAAGGTACATTATAAACGTATAATGTTATTTGTATTCAAGCTTAAATTTGTTATATAAAATACGAAAAATACAAAAAATAAAAAAAAAATAAATAAAACATTTTACATAAATTAAAAATATCTCTGAAGTCCTCTTGAAAGGAAAAGCTACTTTAAGAAAAATAATGATTTCTTATATTTCAAAGATAATTTTTACCCTGATTTTTTTATCACATCTTTTAAACAAAACCATCAGACGACACACGACAGCATTCAAATAAAGAATTTACCATTTTAGATAAATATTTTTTATCTCTTAGAAGATTAGAAAAAATATACAGAATACATTGATTTCTTTTTATACAAAATTTATATTGCAAGAATTCAATAAAGATAATTTGATTAACATATATATGTTTTAATTTATCAAAACTTAGGTATTCATTAGTTTTTTTTTAACTAAAAAAACTTTGTTAAGCTTAATCAGAAAAAGTTCGGAGTTTTTATAAAAATAAATAATGCAATGTCGTTCATTTTTTAAAAATTTTTTTTTTTTTTTTTTTTTAATTAAACAAATAACATATAGATCACAAACAAAAGAAGAGCTTTTTAAGATTGCTGATGATGGAATCATTTTAAAAATGATTTTTTAAAAAGTGTTTTCAATCTTACCTTCGCAAAAGTCATCTCTTTCGTAACTAAAATGGGCTTCCTCGATTTTCTCGTAATGGCATTTGTTTTGTGAGGGAGGCCTTACACCTATATAGCCTACCCCGACTACTGTCTCTATAAACAGCAAACAGAGGCAAACCAACAGGCCTAACACTGCCATAGTGATCGAGTGAGACGAAAAAGAAAGTCTAAGGCTTTTATACGAAAAACTATGGTTTTATTAGCCACGTGATTTTGTGTTTATATTTAGGTATTAAGTTGACAGTTCATTATCGTGTGAACACCTCCTTAAGTTTATCTTAGTTAATGAATATCAATTTGAAAGCTTTAATCAGAAATCCTGAATTTACGTAACAATATATATATATATTTAAATAAGGTTATTTTGTCTTTTAATAGAATGGAGTTTTTAATTTGATCTGGAAAAACCTAAATTGTAATTAAACGCTTTCAACAAAGTGCTTGCCGTTATTTAAGCCTCACAAGAATAATTATATAAAATAGTATTAATTTTTAATTAACACTTTTTAGAATTAATTTTATGCATAAAAATAGATGTAATGTAATCAATTTTAAATCAATTTGTTACATTTCACTTACATTGAAAAGAAAATACTTTTTATTGTTTTTGAATTTTATTATAGAATATAATCCTAAAGAAAATACAGAGAAATAACTCAACATCTATGATTCGCTATTTGTCCCTGTCAGAGCCAGCAAACACATATGTCCTTCCCTCAGCCATAGGGTTAAATCAAACTATTTATTGTTTAACCAATTTAGCAGGTTATTTATGCATTAAGTATGTATTTAGTTCTTAAAACTGACAAGTAGGCTGTTTGTGCTTAATTGTTGATTACCGGTAATAAATATCAGATAAAGAATCATTTCAATATTTGAGACGGAAGCGAGAATCATCCTTAAAATTAAGATGGCCGTGGTAAACTCATTCCTGCGCATTGTCTTACAGCAAAATTGTACTTCTTTCCTTGAGAACTTACATGAAGATTATCCTAAAATTCATGTCAATTTTGCATTAAAAACATATACTAGTGTGCATATATTGTATCGTGTATGATTGCTATCATGTTATTATCGATTATCAGAATGAATAAAAGAAATTAATTTAGATAATGAATAGTATTCAGATAATTAAATGATTAAACAAATCAATTACCGAATGAATGAAACATGAATTTAATTTTGTTTAAAATTCTGTAAAAGAGTGATTTTCATAGGAACTATTTACAGAACATCCAATGCAAATTACCACTTTTTAATTTCAATTTTTAGATAACGTTCTCTTTAGAATATCAAAGATATACTTAATAATACATTTAACAAGTAAAATTTGTATTTTCGTATACAAAGGAATAAGATCATCATTTCAATATTTCTCAGACAAAATTTTTATAATTCTCAAGGAAATGTATTGCAATTTAATTTTAAAGTATTTTCATAAACAGGATATGGGGTTTTCGCTGATGTAATTATAATAATTATGTTCTCAACATTCAATCCAAAAATTATAAGTGACATATAATGTATAAAGCAAAAATAAACTTACATCTAAGATTCGCCACCAATGAAAAGGATATAAATTAAAATTGTTATGAGATAAAAATACACAACCTCCTGAAGATAATAAATATGATAAATTCTAATACAAAAATAGCATTGAAATGCATACATTTAGGTGCCCAAAGATTAAATTTACTTGAGATTAAAAGAAAACTTCCAAACAAAAAAAAACTCTTAAAAAGAGAGAGAGAGAGAGATTAATAGGGGAAACTTAGAGACAGAGGCAGTGCAAACAACAGATTTACTGAAACATTTTAGAAATGCCACTAAGAATACTATGAATATACATTGAGGTTATCAGGGTATAGAAATTTATTTTATAAAATCACAGATATTAATGAAGCACAGATTAATAAATATCATTTTTTTTACAGCGCAAACTAGGTATTTATGTAATTATTTCCTCTCTATATCTTTACGTCAAATATATCTTATTGAATAATTCAATAAGAATTGTCCGACAAGCAAGGCCTATGTACACACTCTCCTTGTATAATAGGTCAATATAAATATACTAAATGTTATTTTCATGGAAATCAATAGGCTAATAATGAAAATATGAAGATTCTAATTCAAGTAGTATTCACCAGCATTGTAACAAAAGATGACAAAGCCCACATTTCATTCAAATTATGTAATAGAGTATTTTATATTACATTTATATTGTAACGAATCTAGTCTCTTAGTGAATTAATAAACTCATGTACATATAAAAATATTCTGTTAGTGTTTAGAGATTCCTTATATGAAATATTAGCATAAGAGCAAATTGCAGTATAGATTAAGTTTTTTTTTTAATTTCCTGAATTTTACATAAACTGCATTAAGGTAAAAGAGCATAAAACAACTTTGAGCTTTCCACAGTGCTTTAAAATTTTTTTAATGGTACAAGTACATGCAAAACAATTTCATTTGTTGGATTTTGATTGGTCAATCTCTGCCTCACCTAAGACATGAAACAAAATGACCATTATAAAACACAGCTATACAATATTTCAGACTTTCACATTCAAGGAGGACACTTATTGATTACAATAAAAAAATTTAAGTAAACTTAAATTTATTTAGTATATTAAGTTCAACTGAGCTGAAAGTAAAATGAGTTTTTTTTATCATCCGTTGCTCTGCGTCCGCCTAGCTGTCTGTAAGCATTTAAGATTTTTGACTTCTCTAAAACCCACATGGCCATTTGTAACCAAAATAGACACAAAGCATACTTGGGTGCAGGAAATTCAACATTATTCAAAGAAAAAACCAAGCCCCTTTTTCAAGGAGAGATACATGTAATCAAAAAGGTAAAATTGGGGTCTTGTTCTTGAAAATCGTTCACGTCTTTTCATGAAAAACGGCCAGAGATAAAAGTTTTTTTGCGTGTATCCTTAAGAAGAGTAGATTCTAAATTGTTCAAATCGTGATGTCCAAAGTTTACTCACATACTTGTTTAAAGAATGTTGGCCAGGAACATATGGTATAAACTGTGGGCCATGTACTATTGGGTTTTATGGAAGACTCTGCACGATGTCTTGTCATAACTGCAGCCCATGTCACCCAGTAACAGGATGTATAGACTCAGGGTTCTCCATGAGCTCTTTTACTGTCTTGCTCCCGACACAGTAACGATTCAAATTTTATGCATGCAACACAGTAAAAATTTTGCCTACACAGTAAGATCTGTGATAATTAGAAAATCTAAACACACAAATTCTCTCTAACTGAGACTTTAATCAAACAATTATATCGTCTTTCAATTATGAGCACTTAATCACTAGGGCTTCACCTTGCATAATCACTTATCTCCTAGACCCTCGCCGGACTCTACGC
Source organism: Saccostrea glomerata (assembly GCA_003671525.1). Taxonomy (NCBI): domain Eukaryota; kingdom Metazoa; phylum Mollusca; class Bivalvia; order Ostreida; family Ostreidae; genus Saccostrea; species Saccostrea glomerata. The sequence goes on along the minus strand of PRKT01000044.1, from coordinate 381,996 downwards.
ATGACGGAACAAAGACAAATAATTTGTTTTCATACTTCCACATAAGGGTTAATTGGAAGTTGTAATGAAATACATTGTATTATTAAAAAAATAATTAAATATGTCTTTTCTATAGAGCCATGGCTCTAGAATAATTTTAGCACTATAAGCCAGATAAAACATCGTATCGATTTAATCAGCCATTTAATTGATGTAAATAAATTGCTTAAAATTTTGTTCAAGGAACTCTTAAAATATTTTACTGTTCTGAAGTTTCTTTTTTATGTAATGCGTTAACTCGATCAAGAAAACTGATAAATAAACGCGGCAAATTTACTTTCAAAAATGTTAAGTAGTACGACTGTATCGGTCAGAATTTTCTCTGCTTTTCAGGTGGTTTCAGGCATGTATTTTTTTTTTCACAAATAGTGATTCAGTTGCGAATTTGATCGCGAAAATACCGCGAAATTTTAGTTCTCTGCATTAACTCTGCAACACAGTAGCATTTCAAATGACGGAGAACCCTGAGACTTGATAAAAAGTAGGCATTTACCAAAATTGCAATACGTAATTAGAAAATAAAATATCTTGTTTCAATAATTTGTTCAATAATTTCAATAAGCTAGAATTTAATAATTTTTATCATTCCTATATAGAGTATGAAAATCATAAACAGTATATACAGCTATATAACTACAGTATATTTAGTTATCGTAACTTGTAATACTTGCTCTCTAGATCAATAGCTACAATGAGAACTGATATTGTGCAAGTGGCTTTCCTTCAAAATGACAAACAAGGGTTCAGGAAAGTTTGGCCTTACTTTCAAATTATGTACCATTGCCTGCCATAGGCAAACGAACTATGGTTATTTATCAAAAATTTCACGCCTCTAACAATCGATCCGACTGGGTGTTCAGAATGCTTACTATCGGTATAGAACTTTATTTAAGCTATCGGCATATGTAAAGAATTATTTCAAATCAGGTCCCTCAATCATAATTTAAAATACTATGGAGGCAAACGTCAAAAATGTTCTTTCCTTGATGATATCCTGAAATTCTCATTTTAAAGACCATTCATAATAAATACACCTTCCTTAAAATTAGCATCCACAACAAAGTGTTCCCCTGTCTGTGAATAGGTTGATTGCTCTTGAGTTGACCCATTCCGAACAAGGGAACTACACCATTGAAGTTGTCAAAAAATGAACCTACATAACGTATCCTCTTTCAGTGCAATAGAGATTCTAATCTCTCTTTTGGAGAATGATATGATGCCAATCATAAATTCATAAAATCTTCAAATCTTCTGTTGAATGCCCTACTACCAGCCGAAATTCCTAGAAAAAACAACTGAGCTTTGCGACTAATGATTCCTTGTCTTTCAACTTAAATTAACCTTTTATATTTTAATTTGAATATATAATAAACCTTTGACTTTCCGTATTTTGTCCCTCCTTACAGTTTAAAGTACTGTGTCTACTTCCAGTGTCCTATTGTTATAATGAACCCAATTTTAAACCAGATATATTTGTTATAGCCCACTATAAAAATAGTGAAACTTTTCACAATTGAACAAGAAATGAAACATTCAATTGGTAAGCACTTGTCATGATAGCGATCCCTAAATTTTAGTTTTAACTTCAAAGTCCTTAAGATATATTGTGAGTTATCTGAACTGCTTAATGCACTTCAAATATTAACCTTATATCTAACGCCTACAAACTTAGGCACATCCACGTCCATCATCGAGAGTGTTGTCTTTAAATCTGTACACACCGTCTACATTATAATAAAAGAAAATGAATAAAATTAAGTTAAGAATTAAAGGCACCCTCCTTTTTCTCAGCAAAAAGCCAAGGTTTACCCACCGACTGTCTTACATGTAACAAAAAAATGAAAGAGAAATGACATATGTTTGTTAGGAGTAAAAACAGGTAAATTAAGAATTTGATAGGATTACGATATGATCGATCACTTATTATCGAGTACTTTTGTAAAAAAAAAAATATTATGGTAAATTATGTTAAACTTTAATTTTTTAATAATCATAATAATGTCAATGATGAAGCGTTCGACAGTTTGAACCAATTACGTCAAGTGTCAGTTAAATATATTAAAAAAATCGGTACAAGCAATTAGAGAGAAGATAATACGATTCCTAGGTTTTATTGCAGGTGACGATTCTGTACATGAAACTATCAATAGCGGAAATATCATCCTTGTATCGTTAGGAGCATTTACCGGGATATTTACTATTGGTGGGATAACTGGATATTTGAAACGGAGGAAATGGTATGCCATATTATTGTCTGAGATTAACTTTTAACTCTCAAAAACTCTGTTTGTAAGGGTATAAGAGTAACTTTTCGTTCCATAAATTTCGGTTAAACCCTTCATACATTAGAGTTTAGGCACCGAGAAAAAAACCACTTGAGATCAACCTTCTGTAAATAATTTTAAGAAGAATACGTTTATTCGGATACAAAGGGTTATTTAAGAAAAATAAATATATGAACATGATAAAGACTACTGATTTTACTGTGCATGAACATTTCAATATTTCTTTATAATTAGCCTCCAGACTCTCCCTCCCTCCATACATATATATGACCAATCTACAGTTTTCAGTAATGAGACCCCTGAAGAGCAAAACAATTATGATGCTCTACATAAACTTAAAGAATATATTCTGCACAAGGAAGCTGTAGTGCTGAATCTCTTTAACAGACCAATGGTCTTAAAAATCTTTATATTGATATTAATGTGAATAGCCTGATATATATGAGCCTATTAAATTGGTATTTTTCTGTATCAGTATGTGCACGCATTGATGAGGTACAGAGTGAAAATACATTTTAAAAGACTTTTAATTTTGAAAGCCATAATTTAAAACAGGTTTTCTCCATTTGATATAACCTGGAATGCCCAGACTTTCATGTAAATATAAATGTATAAGATGTCTCCATATGAGTGAAAAATTCTAGAGAGGGACGTTAAACAATATACAATCAACAATCAATCAATGTATAAAACATGATTGAAAGTATTGACAACTTTTTATTTAGTTATCTTTCATTTACAAAAACAATCCATCCAAATGCTTATTGGGTATTTAACAAGTCCTTTAATTAACGCCACAAACTTTGTACAAATCATTGTATTACTGTATAGGATTTTTCCATGATTTACAAAAACACTTTACTTGCTCAAATAAGACGTAATGAGTCAACCATTTTTTGTCATGACATCTTCATAATTAAGCCATTTTCACATCAAGATATGATATATAATTTTACATAAACTGTTATAGAAAATGCGTTGCATTTCATTATACACGAAGTGAGGACAGGTAGACATATGCACAGGGATAACAGTTCGCGAACGTTTTGATCACCATTCCGATTTTACCTGCAGTATTAAAGTCGTCAACGCAAGTTTTATTAAGTTGAAATTATTCTTGAACCCCTGTGATATCTCATCATTCTGCTACATGTTTGCTTTCAAATTGCCTTTTGCAAAACGTTTTTACGGAGATCGATGCACATACATTTATATTCGGTCCATGAGAAACTAAGTTAACTTATGACATGAGTTTTTTTAGAATGAAACATATGGAGACAACTAAAAGCACACAAGATCAAAAGACCATAAAATAATACAAAATAGGAGTAAAGCACTGACCTCTAAAACATCAGAGGTGGGATCATGTGCCATGGAGGAGTAAGCATCCCTCGCCGACCGGTCGCACCTTGTGCTCCTTGTAATGATCGGGAAATACCGTAAATCTGGAAATTTTTACATCGATTTTATTTTGCGAATCTGGGTCACAATGCTGTTGATTAAGTTTTACGTTTCAAAATTTTGCGAATGACCACTACTTTGTTTACTTTTTCTTTTTGTTGAATTATTTCTAAGAAAAAATATTTTCGTGAATGCAACGAATTTGCAAAATTGCTTAAAATTATCTACAGCAAACATGTCCAGATTTACAGTAGATATTTATGAAATATCTGAATAAGGGCAATTCGGTAAAGATAAAGTTTTTAATTGTTTTTTTTCCCTGATTTTAGGATGAATTCAAATTAAATCAAAATAAAGAATATTTATATACAAACTATTAATGCAAGATTTATTAACGTTTAAGCTTTTCCTGAAAAATAAATAATTGTCCCTAAGTACCTAGATAAGTAACTGCGTCCAAAAGTTACGAAAGGAACTTCAAAGTTATTTAAATGTTGTGCTTTTCCGCAATTATTATACATTCAAAACAAATGACTTATATAAGTAGGGCAAGCTGATCATAGCAAAGTTCCCTGTATGTAAGTATACGATGAATATTTTTAATTGCAAATTTTGACAGACTTTGATTTGATTTGAGTCATGAGTGCAGTGAAAATTTGTTACATACGTGTATCTGCTAATAATGAAATACTCTTTTATCTTTATTGTGCTTTCAAAAACTTTTGATCTACCTATAGGGAGTACAATAGGCATTTGTACGAATACATCCATGGGGTAAGTGTAAGTAGAAATGTGTTCATCAAGTGTTCATCAAGTGCTTTTTATTATTATGTGAATTCCAAGGAATTTTACCATATAGCTCATGGATTGTGAGTATCTCTGATAACAGAATGCTTAAAGTGACGCAATAGTTTAGCAAGAGGCCCATGGGCCACATTGCTCACCTGGGTGCTGTGGCTGGAAACAAGTTAAAATCAATTCAATAATTGCATAAATCGCCCAGACCCTAAGAGAGGGATATGATTAGAACAAAACTGAATCTACAAAAAATTACATCTACACTAACTAAAGATTATTACATATTATTTTTGTAAACTATATATAAACTGTGGCTTTTTTCCCCTTAAATTTTATACTTTTATGGTGATTCAATCTAACCATCCTTGGGGTCATGATTTTAACAAATCTGCATCTCCGCTACCTGAGGACAATGTAAAACTTTAATTTCCATCGTGGCCCCACCCTACCACCGCGGGTCATGATTCGAACAAACTTGAATCTACTTCCGTATAAATCTTATTAACTATGGCATTGTTGTTCTTTAGAAGAAGATTGTTAAAGATTGTTTCTATATATTTCTATGTAAAACTTGGATCTTCCATTGTGGACCCGCCCTACCTCAAGGGGTTATGATCTAGAAATACTTGAATCTACACTTCCTGAGGATGCCTCCATATATATGACCGATCAAGGCTTTTATTATTCTTGAGAAAAGAATTTTAAAGATTTTTTGATATACTCCTCTGAAAAACTTTTATCGTCCATTGTGGCCCCGCCTTACCCCTTATGGTCATGATTTGAACAACTTGAATCTACACTACCTGAAGATGCTTCCATATAAGTATGGCCAACTATGGATTTGCTGTTCTTGGGAAGAAGATTTCTAAAGATTTTTTTTCTAAATATTTCATATATATTAAACTTTGATCGTCCATTGTGGCCCCACACTACCCCTGGGGGGTCATGATTTGTACCAGCTAGAATCTACCCCATCTGAGGATGCTTCCACACAAGTTTCATTTTTTCTGGTCCACTAGTTCTTGAGAAGAAGATTTTTAAAAAGATGCCATTAATTTTTCGCTAATTTGTAATTATCTCCCCCTTGGACTGGGGTCTGGCCTTAATTTGAACAAACTTGAGTTCCCTTCACCCAAGGATACATTAGGCAAGTTTGGTTGAATTTGGTCGAGTGGTTCTTGAGAAGAAATCGAAAATGTGAAAAGTTTACAGACGGACAGGCAGACAGCTAGATGGACGGACAGACAGACGGACAGACTGAAGCCGGACAAAATGTTAACAGAAAAACTCACTTGAGCCTTGGGCTCGAGTGAGCTAAAAAGAGCTACATTGTACACATTGTATTTATATTGAAAGTTTCTTAATTATTAAATGGTTAACAAGGTGAACAAAATGCCTATGGGGCAACAATCATGAAGTTAAAAAGGAAATCTTAATTTAGGAAAATTTTCTTCGATATTTTACCTACCATTTAATTTTTTTAAATGTTGAATGTCTGCAATTTGCAAAAACCTCGCAAAGACGGCGGAAATAATTTAATTTGCCTGTTAAAAAGCTCGCACAAATGAGAACATAAAGGGATAATTTTCTCAAATATGAATAGAACTTTTCGATACGAGTTGATTCCATTTTCAAAGAGAAGTAGCTAAAAGTTTGCATAGAAATATATACATTTTGTTTTACAAAACTATGGAGCTAAGATCTACTGTTCCTTATAAGTAAACTTTAATGACAAAATATATACATCTTTCCGAGAAATGCATGGAAAAATAATGTTGTCGAGGATATTAAAGGGTACCACAAACATGCATGATTTAAATGCCGCAATTCGATCATAACGAGCTGTGTGGCATAGAGGATTAGAGTATTAGTCTCAAAGCAATATAATACTCAAAATTTTTATTGCTAAATTTTAATAGGTAATTGTTATAGGACTTATAATGTAATAAACATTCAACACGCCGAGTTCACCCATATTTGTTAAACTCATATAATTGCTAGATTTCACACATATATAATTGCATGTGTCAGAACCTAAATTATAAAATGGCCGTAACAAAGTTGGATATACCTGATTACATACATTAATTAATTTCACATGACGTTAATACAGGTACTGAAAATGATTTGGATGTTATCTTAATTTCTATTTGTTGATTTATTTCCTGTTAGCTTGAACTTATATACATGTAAAGTATTTATTACTTGCTCCACAGGGGCATCTTATCCGCTCTCTTGACTACCCACCATATTTTAATACATGAGTCGTGTATATTTATATGATTGTGTAGTAGTGAACAGAGCAGATAAGATGCCCCTATGCTTTCTCTAAAGTGCAACTGAATTTACCAAAGCGTAATAATATATTAAGTAAATTAAATACTTTTGATAAATATTTGACTTATAGTGATCATTTCATGGACAAAAATTGTATGCATTGTCCCTTTTTGCTACAGTGAACCACTGAAATGCTGTGCAAACTTCCGCAAAGTTGGTGAAACTTGTGAAGGTATGATAACGATGATCTACATAAGAATTATGATAAAAATTTTGATTAAAACCAAAGAATTTTTTATATCTTGACAGATTTGTATTCAAGTTATTTTATGTATTAATCATACTATGTGAATACCATTTATTTATTGTTAAAATGTTTTCAATTTTAAAACCTATATACTTGTTTAAAGAATGTTTGCCGGGAACATATGGTATAAACTGTGAGCCATGTCCTATAGGGTTTTATGGAAGATTCTGCATCATGTCCTGTCATAATAACTGCACATGTGACCGAGTAAGAGGATGTCCAAAAAGTATGTTATTTCGTCTTTTCAACTGAACCATATCTTCCATTTTCGAGGTCTTATGAAATTAAAATAAAAGAAATAACACTCGAAACATGTTTAAATTTAATTTTCAATCATTCAAATTAATTTTCCAATCTTAGATATGATACCGAAAAACATGTATTATACAGTTAAAGCACGTGTATAGCATTAAGAAAGTCATGTTAATTTTCTGATGCTATTGCCATTGCAAGTGCTTTTCCTCATAAAATTCACTGGCTTTGTATATTTTTTTTTTCAAATTAAAAGTTTATATTACACTTTTAGCACGAAGCTAATGTATTATGAAATTTGTTTTAATCTACAAAAATTTACCGAGTATGATTAGTCTGCATTGTATTTTTTTTACTAGTATCAACTAATATTTTCCAAACGTCATGTTTCTTATGCAACAAAATACAACAAGTTATAGCGTAAATGGAAAATCATTTTTTTGTGTTCCTTCAGAAACACTTTAGAAGAAAAAAAAGGTACTTGACCATGGACATGACCAACTGTAGTTGTCTTTTCTATTCTTTGGGGAAATTATACAAGGTAACCATTAAGTCATGTCCCACGTAACCAGAAAATTTATTCCATCACCCCAGCCCACCCCATCTCCCGCTTGAAAAAGTGGGGGACATATACATGAACATGTACAAATGTAGTGATCGGGATGTTAGTCCATATGTCCGTCCGTACGTCTGTTACCCTTTCAGGTATCCATCATTTGTTACATATACTGTCATTCCCCCCCCCCCCTATTTTACTTTTGGATCTGACGCTTATTTTGGGTCTCCCGGAGCAAAACATGGAATTGGCCATTATAATCACATGGGAGACTGGGAATATTATTTAGTGAGCTAAGTACTCACAAGACCTTAACTTCATGGCGAGTTTTGATCTTCACAAATAAACTCACTCATCAAGCCAATATTGATAGTATCATTTCTTTTAAAAACCGACAAAGATTGACACATGTACTCAGTTATTTACGATGTTGCATGATGACAAAATAACTGATTAAAATAATGTTTTTTCATAAACTTTTTGGTAGTTACATATTCAATGACTTTATGAGCAAAGAAAACCAGTGTCAGGTCAAATATTGTATGACTGCCACTTCTGATAAAAAAAAATCATTTTTTAAAGACTTCTCCTTGTTTAAAGTCCATAAAAGCCTTCACTTGCAGTGTTTCATCTACATACATGTAGATTAACCTAGCTAACGTTTGTTTTTTTTTTCATGATAACCTTGAATGAAAAAAAAAATAAAAAAAAGATATTTTATCAATTCGAAACATTCATTTGTTTGCAATATATACTGTAGAAGTACTTTTTTCCGAGTGGTATTAATTTACGCCATGTACGCGGTTACAAATTTTCCGCGGAAATTTGTCCCAGCGACCTTAATATAAATGTTAGGCATATAGTACCAGTCTAAGATATCTGCGTAATTTTCTACCCGCGGATTAAACAGAAATTGAGATTTTGTGGAATTATAACCCCGTGGAAAAAAGTACGTCTACAGTAGTCGGAAAATTTTAGTTTCGCGCTTTTGACTGAATTTACAATTAATTGCATCCATCCTTAGGTCAAAAGGGTAGTATGCCATTTGTGCCTAAAAATGTTGAAGCTGCTCAAAGACTTTAACTGCGTATGCCGAGTTACAAGCACATTTTAAATAATGGAAAGAAACAAATTAAAGTAATTTTATTCTACTTGAAATCTATCTTACATTATATCATTTTGCAAAGACTGTTTATTCGGATACAGAGGTCTGTTAAAAAAATGGAGATGAGTATTGCTTAAAATGTACATAAAAATTTTAATTCTTTTTTATCTTTCGCATTAGGAGTCGTTCTCCAACCATGCATATATATGATCAGTCTAAAGATTTCAGTAATGAGACCCCTGAAGAACAAAACAATTATGATGCACTACGGAAAAATGAAGAATATGAAGAAGTCGTTACTGTACAAGGCAACTGCGGCACACAATCCATACAGAGGATCAATAATGGACCAAACATGTACATTGAAATTTGTGACTAGACTGAGTTACTGAGCCTATTAAAATGGTATTTTCTATATCTGTATGTTGATTGAGGTACAGAATGAAAAGACTTTTTAAAAGACTTTTAATTTTCAAGCCCACATTTTAAAACAGAATTTCGCCATTTAATATAACTGGAATGCCCAGACATTTCATTACATGTTATACATTAATATACAGGTATGTGAATAATATGAAAATATGTCTGTTATTTATAATTATTTAAACAGACAAGAGAGGAAGAGGTATATTCTTCTTAAATTGTTCCACCCCCCTCTGAAGGTCCAGAAAGATATGTGGAAGATAAAGAAAATGATAATGAGGATGTCGATGAATCAGAGACCAGTTTGCTTCTGGCTGCAAAGAAGCAGCAAAATATGGACACATTACCAAGTCTTTCTTCTCATGCTGATGAAAATTCTGTGTCACATTCCAAAAAAAGATGACCCTTTAGTAAATTCCATCCATAGCCAATATGTGTTTGAAAATTCGTGTAGATATGGTACGGAGCACAATTTAAAATAATATAAATTTTAACGTAATACATGTACATTAAAAAGTACATTCATTGTTAAGATATTCAACTTTTTTCTCAAACTGTGAATTATCACATTTTCAGTTATCTTTCCTTTAAGAACAGTCGATCCAAATGCTTACTGCGTATTTGACACGTCCTTTAACGATACAAACTTTGTACAAATCAATATATATTATTTCCTAGGATTTATTACGAAAACACTTTACAGATATACACTAACAGCACTTTACTTGCTCAAATAAAATGTAAATAGTCAGCCATTCTTTGTCATGTTATCTTCACACTTACTTCACTGTAGGTATAATTTTACATATTTTTTTTAATAAAAAATACGTTGGATTTCATTATACATCATGCAAAATTTCATTCTGATATACATTGACGATATGTAGACGCAGATATTACAGTTCGCAAACATTTTGATCACCAATTGTATAGTGTCAGACGTCCGATTTTACCTGTAGTATAAAAGATGTCCACGCTTGATTTATTAATAAATTGGAATTCTTGAAAATGTGTGATATCTAATCATTCTGCTACATCTTTCCTTTCAAATTGCATTTTGTAAAAATTCTGACGGAGATCGTTGCCCATATTTTTCTTTTGTCCATGAGAAGCTAAGTTAAGGTCAAGATCTAGTAAATGAAGTGTGCCTACAGATTTATCAGTTTAAGAAATAAATTCCTTTAATAAATGATGCTTTAGAACTTTAGCTTCGTCAAATAACGTGTTTCGGGCTATAATTTGTAGGTAAACAAGATGAAAAATCATATTTTAAACTGTCATTTCCAATGAAAATTAAGAAATCCAGGCATGAATATGAGAGCTTTTCCCATATCAGACAAAGAAAATGTATCCAGGTTGTCTACAGTCTCTCAGAAAACGATAATTTGAATGTTCGTGGCAACGTCTTTAAACTATTGCCAAAGAACAAAAACCACTTTGGGCCTTATTTAGCCCTGAAAATTTCTGAAAAATCAAAACCGCCCTGTTTAGGTTGCAAATGCAGTATTTATCACTTGGAGTATTGGTGACCACTTATCTATTAATCATGACGTAATTTTCGATCTAGTCAATACATTATGGCGTCATAAAATGCGTCATTTTGCTCATATGCTGTAAATTCCTTTGAAAATGGCCTAAAATGGAAAGATTCTTTTTAAAAAAATATATATATCACAACCTCTGAGCCAAAATATGCAAATACATAAAGAAAGAGCTTTTTTTGAAGATCAAAAACATGTTTTGTTTTTTGGGTCGTGGGCTTTTTTTGCAGAAGGTAGTCAAATGTTTTCTGCAAATTCCAAGAACATTGTAATTTCTCAAAGCCTGTTTTCCAATATTTGGATTCTCAAAAAGAAATTTTATTATAGGAAATGAAATTACTAAGTGTCAACTTTATTTTGATATATGAAATGGGAAAGAGTGTGATAATTAATTAAATAATATAGGAACAGGGGCATTGAATGCATAAAGTGAACCTAGCTCTTTAATATATGTACCGGGACTACTTTTCGTGTAATGTCAAAATAAATTTCCTGAAAATACTTTATTTTCTACATTATTCAATTAGACATGTAAAGTACGGGAAAAAAGAAAGTTGAAAGTGCTTATGCCGTCATAATGGATCTACTAATCTAGCACCAACAAGCTAGTTTAAAGACATTTACTAGATCTTGACCTTAACGTATGGCACGAGTTATTGAGATATTCATGAAATATCTGCATAAGAGCAATTCAGTATAGATCAAGTTTTTAATTGTTTATTTTTTTTCTAAAATATGGGATAAATTAAACTTTAATCACACTAAAAACAATTTATATACAAAAAAGAAAAGAAATGTAAGTTTTATTAACATTTAAGTTTTTCCTGAAAAATAAATAATTTTCCTTAAAGTACCTAGATAGTAACTGCGTCCAAAAGTTACGAAGGGAAAGTTATTTAAATTTTGTGCTTTTCCTCAATTATGTATATTTTTAATACAAATCACTCATCTTACATTCATGTAAGTAGGGCAAGTAGATCATAGCAAAGTTTCCTGTATGTAAATATACGATGAATATTTCTAATTGTAGATCTAAAAGACTTTGACTCTCATGAGTACAGTGAAAATTTGTCACATACATGTATCAGCTAATTATGAAATACTCCTTTATTTTTATTGTGCTTTCAAAAACTTTTAATCCACATTTAGGGAGTAAAATAGGCAATTGTACGATTACATCGAATACATCCACTGGGTAAGTGTTTTAAGTAAAAATGTGTTCATCAATTTTTTTAATTATTATGTAAATTCCAATAAATTTTGACCCGTGCATTGTGATTATTCCTGATTACATGATGGCTTAAGAGAGACAATAGTTCAAAAAAGAGCCTAATTGTACACTTTGTATATGGGTGAAAAGATATTTTTGAATTATAAAATGGTTGAACAAGGCGAGCAAAATGCCTATAGTGCAACAATCATGAAATGAAAAATGAAATCTTAATCATAGCAAAATTTTCTTTGATATTTCACCAATCATCAATTTTTAAATATCTACAATTTGCAAAAATCACACAAAGACTGAAATAATTTGCCTATGAAATAGTTCAAACGAAGGTACATGTATGCAAAAAGGGATCAATTTTTCAAAGTTGAACAAAATTTTGGGATATGTTTGGGTCTTTGTTGCATTTTTAAAAGAAAAGTACCTGAAAGTTTGCATAGAAAAATAATCATTTTTAGTTTATACAAATATGGAGCAAAGATCCACTGTACCTGAAATGTATACTTTTATGACAAAATATCAACATCTTTCCGAGAAATACGTGGAGGTATAATTTAGTCAAGGATATTACCAGTTACCACAAAATGATTTTAAATGCCGCAATTCGATCATTACGAGCTATGTGGCGCATGTAGGGATTAGCGTTTTTAGTCTCAAAAACGTTTGCAGAAAGCGTGTGATAGTCTCGAAGCAAAATGATACTCAGGATTTCAATTGCTAGAGTTTAATAGCTGATCTACAGAGCTTTTAAAATATAATAGGCATTCCACACGCCGAGTTTATTAATCTTTTTTGTTAAATTTTTGAAGGAATGAGGTGAAATACGCCCCCGGTAAATTGACAAAAAATTAAATGTCCAAATTTCATTCAAATTTTTGCATGTAATTCATCAATGATACGAGGGTTGTCCCAAAATGTCGTAGACAATGTTCATAACTTTGGTAACAAGCAACCAAAACTACCCACATTTTGCATAGACATAATTTATTTAATGTCCTTTAAAATTGTGAATTCTGAAATATATATCTTTTATATTGATAATATAAGGACGATTTATATGAAGGCCGATATGGTCTGTCGGCGCACGAACAAAATCCGGAATAATTTACGCATATCACTATTACATTTGCTTTTCTTTCTTTGGTACTTTGTAAAATATTGAACTCAAATTTAAATAAGTGAAACCAGAATCAAAATCTTGATAACATGTCAAATCTTTATATGAATAGCATTAGTAACGCACGATTGGTGTCAGGATTTTCAAAGTGTTACTAGAATCGAGTTTAATTGATGAAAATGACGTCGTTAAACGCGTAACCGGTGCACGGAGATGTAATAAGTTGTTCTGGATATGGTTTATATACATCAGAGGTGGGTAAAAAAAAGAGTACATAAGTGACATTACACACTAGATTCTAATAGAGATGTTGTTTTTAAATGTTAAGAGATTCAATGATAGTTTTTCCTCTTTACCGAAAATAGTAGCATCATGTAAGAAGTACTGTTTGTATTACGCAAGCAGTGGGGGAACATTCTGGGCCATTAACGACGTAAAAAAATCTGTCTTCTCTGGTGCTTGCAATATACATGTAAGGTTGTCTAGCTAATTCTCCACTGAAATTTAAATCTGCCAGAAAAAGACAGGAAGAAAAAAAGAAACAGACAGTACTCAATTAAAATAAGTCCCTTAGTCAAGAATTAAAAAAATATTGAATGTCAACAGATGCGTGTCAAGCGGAAAATAGTTGTCATGACGTTGTAAGAGACGTAAAGTAGGCCTGCTTTCGTGCGCCGATGTACACATGCATACTTTCTTTATATTTTCATAATGTTCTCAATAAATGTAATATAGTCATGAAACTTGAAAAACACATGGTCATAAAATGTTGCTTTTTACTCTGAAAAGAAAAGAAATTTAAAAGAGCAAAGAGAAACTTAACTGTTTTCCCTGTCTACAACTTTTTGGGACAACTCTCGTATGTGTACCTTTATAAAATACTATTTCTAACAAAAATAGAAAAGTGATTTGAAAGATATGATCTTTTATTTGTATAGGGGTATCATGTTTACATACAATACATGAAGTTTGACCCGCCCCACTCTTTGAAGCCCTGAAAATATACGAGCGCAGGTAGGTACAAATTTCTCCTTTGACTCGCAATGGAAGATTTTATTTAAATATACCTATATTATGTGAAAGGAGAAAATTGTACCTTTCTGCGCCCACATGCTAATTTTGAAAAATTGTAAAAATCTAACTGGCCTTTCCCATTGAGAACAGATCAAAGAAAATGGATTTTCTGACGTGGAAATACTTATAAATTCGTATGCTATAATATAGGCACTGACGATACTTTCTAACTAACCAATCAGCTAAATGAGATGAGTTACAAGTGAGTACCACAAAAATAATAAGGACATTTCATGCTTGGAAAAAGGCTTATTTTACCTGGTTTCTGACAAATATTTTTTATGCATTTGAGCCACAGATTGGATACGGATCTACACATTTACAATTTTCGAGATCACAGTTACAAAAATATACATAGTTTAAACTTTTGTAAAGTGTTAGGTGGGTAATTCGCTAGCCGTAGGTCTACAAATATTTCCTAGCATCAGTCCATGCGTACTATAAGTATAAACAGCCTTGTTAAAAATTTAATGTTTGAAATGTAGAATAGGAAAAAAAGGTAAATTGACCTAAACCACGTGTCTGTGATGCAAAAGTAAACATGTAGGAAACCAGCATGTTTTGTCGTTCTGTCATCGGATTGGACTATTGTTTTCAGTAAGCGACTATGTGCGAAATAATAACATTGCCATATAAGGTTGACTCCTCGGACATACATATTCTCTATTGTACTAAGACCCGCCCATTCTCTTTCATAAAAGAACATATTGTCACAAACCAGGCCGAATTTGTCGTGATAGGGTCTAAAAGTCATAGATAATGCAGTTTTCGTGATAATTAAAATATGTCGGAACTATTGAAACTATCCAAAAGACATTGTATTTATTCATCCATGTTTGAAAACTATCAAAATCGTTCAAGATTAAGTATAGCTCGTCGTGGAAAAGGGGTCCCCTGATAAAAGTTATGTCACATCATCCTTTCTAGATTTCACACAAACATGTAAGCCTATAATTGCAAATGTCAAAACCTAAATTAAAATAAATGGCTGTAGCTGGACATTAGAACGAGGTTTGATATTTCATACAACAATTAATATCACATTTCACATAGGTAATGAAAATGGTCCAGATATTAACATAACTTTTGTTTTGTATCTGTTTTTTTTTTAGAACAGAGACCTTTAATAGAGGGAACTAGAACGTATAAATGTAATGTATTTGTCTTGCTCTACAGGGGTATCTTATCCCCTCTGTTCTCTACTCCCAATATATAAAAACGTGTATTTTATATGGGGAGTAGAGAACAGAGCAGATAATATGTCCCAATGCTTGCTCTAAAGTGCAGCCGAATTTGCCAAAGCGTAAAAATATATTTACTTAAACTTTTGATAAGTGATTCGATTCGAATTAAATTCAGAGTGTACATTGTAATCATTTCATGGACAAAAAGTGTATGCATTGTCCCTTTTTGCTACAGAGAACAACTGAAATGCTGTGCAAACTTCCGCAAAGTTGGTGAAACTTGTGAAGGTATGATATCAATGATCTATATAAAATTTTTGATTTAAACAAAAAAATTTTGTATCATGACAGTTTTGTATTTACTAAGTTATTTTTTATATTCATCATACTGAGTGATTACCATTTTTTTAGTTTAAATATTTTCTTTATTAGTATTCAAGTTTGAAACTTGTATACTTGTTAACAGAATGTTGGCCAGGAACATATGGTATTAACTGTGTGCCATGCCCTACTGGGTTTTATGGAAGATTCTGCATCATGTCCTGTCATAATAACTGCACTCCATGTGACCCAGTAATAGGATGTACAAACTTTACAAAAAGTAGGCATTTTCAACACTTGCAATGAGTAATGAGAAAATAAGATATCTTTTTTCAAAAAATTGTTCCTTCAATAATTTAGAATTTAATAATTTTTAGCATTCCAATATAAAGTATGAAAATCATGAACAGTTTACCCAGGAACAGGATGTAAAGAAAGTATATGATATTTCGTCTTTTGAACTGCACCATATCTACCATTTTTGAGGTCTTGGGCGAAATTAAAATAAAAGATTAACACTCGAAACATAATAAAATTTAATTTTCAATCTTTCAAATTAATTTTCAATTTTTCTGATAACGAAAAACAGATATTATACATTATAAGCACATGTATATCATTAAGAAAGTCGGCATTTAAAAAGAAAATCCAAACCGACACAAAAAAAAAGAAAAAAAAAAAAACTAGTGCTTGGTGTAATCATTCGATGCTTCTATATTATACCCAATATAATCTCAAATACTTTTTGTTCAAATTTATTTAATGTTCTTGATTAAGTAAAACGCTGACTATTCATAACATTATGTGGGTGGAGTGGTTAATTTTCGTGGTTTGCAAGGTATAAAGATACCCATAAATTTATGTCCACAACGAAATACAATTTTTCACATATATTACTACTGGACAATTTTCATCCAAGAAATCAAATCCCCATGAACCAACATACATTCCTCAAACCATGAAAATTTGACCCCTCGAAAATATGTGATTTTACAGTAAATTAAGTAATGGTCTGTTTTTTTCTCTCATATGTTTGTACTTATGTATAGATTCGACTTGTAGCCATGGAAATGAAAATGTTATTATTAATTGGCTGACTATAACTATATCAGTGCCTGGGATCTGCGGCGTTGGATTTACAGTTTTATTGTTTACTTATTGTAAACATAGGTTAGTTATTACAATTAAATTATCTTCAAAAGAAAACTTATTCTATATACAAAATGATTGTGGAAGTTATTTTAAAGTGATTTTCTAAATTACATTTTGTTCCTTTTTAAAAATAAAAAGCACAAATAAGATTTTCAAAAAGTATTGTTAACTTTATACAAAAGATTTCGTCATTTCAGTACAGTCACACAAATGCAAACATACAGTGTATATTCAGTAATTATCCTTACTCTAAAATTACAATTATAATGCTTATCCTTTTTAGCGTTATTATATTATTACAATTATTTAGATTATAACATCAATTCAAATTTATAATTTTATTATTGATCATTAATAGGAAACGTTCATCAAAACGGGTTCAAGATGAAGGTATCATTGCTTAATCTATTAAAGCTGAGAGACTTAATTATTTGTTTTATTTGTATATAATGTACATGTATACCTGCATTTCATATATATTTACAGAGTACTTATGCTTATTTGTCTTTTATAGAAATAGCAATAAAGTCAACCTTAGACACAATGCTGCAAAATTCAACTAATACTCATAGAAGAGGAAATGAACCAGTGGTGAACCATCAGAAACAACAAGCTTCGAATAACAAAAATGAACATTCTGAGGACTTTGAACCTTATGACATTTTAAATTTAAAAATCAGAAAGGACCTTTTGAACACGTAGAATCCTTAATTTATCGAATGTTTACAATGAATGTGTCAATGAAGATTGTAATGATGAAATATGGTGATAACGAAGAGTATTCAAGATCAAAGTACAATTAAACAATGCAGACAAGGAGCAGAGCAATCACGGAGACCTCAAAAACATATGAGATGAGATCAGCAGGCATGTTTACGAAAATATATATCGGTCCTAAGGAAATGTCCTAATCTTAAGTCAGTTTCTCGTAGCTTTCCTAAATTTAGGAACTTACGTAAGTTTTCCCTAACTTTAGGACAACATAAAGCTAAGATCGTCCTGAGTTTGTTGTGATGCTTTTGAATTTGAACATTGTAAGTATTAGCGACAATTTCTTGTTTCTCAGCAGTCCGTATATTAGCTGTTGATTTAACACAAATAATTAAAAAAGAAATGTTACCAAAAGGATGCTTCTTTGCAACATATGTTACAATTTTCACTAGTTTTAAAACAGAGATGATATTTATATTTTCCACCTTAATATGAAGAAGCAACTGAATATCGCACTTGAAAATTTTATTTATTTTTCTTTTTACGTTATACCCTTTTAAAATTAAGAAGGGGAAAAATATAAAATGAATAGCAAAAATATAAAATTTTCCAAAAAAAAATTGACATAAAAAAAGAAAAAAAAACCCTTTTCACTCAATAAAACATATTTAATTCACGTATGTGTGTTGGGATGTTGGGGGATGGGGTGGGGTGGGAGGGGGTGGGGGGAGGGGTTATTTGTTAATTAAAAGTGTAGGTGGGGATGGCCCGATCATTCATCAAAACTTCTATCATAGATTAATCGCAAAAACATATCTTCGAAAAGTAACGAGGATATGTCACACTTTGTGGATATGTATTTCAAGCTCACTACGATATATATCGAGTCGACATTTTAATAAAAATAAAAATTTCTTCTATTTTAAAAAATATATTCCGCTTCATACGAGTACAAAATGGTTATCAAGGGGTGCATAAGGTACACGTGGGAATTTCAACACATTGCTGGAAGACCTGATCTTAAAAAAGCACTCGCACTCCCTGAAATAAATTATTTTACAATAAAAATATTTGTACCTGAATGCAACAATATACTGTAGATTGGCAAATATTCACGATGGTTTTAATTTCGCTATGTTCGCGATCTATCATTTTCCCGCGAAATCAAACCCATCGTGAATGTTATCATCAGTTGTTAAAAGCGATTAAATGCTTATACGAAATTTGAATTAATCTCTTAAAGCGTGAAATTAAAACCATCGCAATTGGTACTATTTGAGATATCGTGAAATTTTAACACCGCGGAATTAAAACGATTTACAGTATATAGTCCATATAGCCGATTCAACCAAAACAGCTTTTAATTATGATTTAGCTGCTTACTGGGCATATTTTGTTTTGAAATTTTCTGAACTATTGTACTGCTTCTTGTTATCGTTATAAATGATTTAATTGTAAAATTTTGAAATTGATATTTCCACACTTAAGAAACCTAGATGAAGGATATTCAAAAGAGCTACATGCAATTTTCTTGATATGCATATTATATCTATATAAGTTTAAGGGTTTTGTGTATTTGTCAAAATTTAATACAGTTTATATTTAATTTAAGAACTTAGAGAAATTTACATTACTTAGGACTAATTTACAGTGTATAAAAACTGCTTAATATATGAATTACACAAAGAGAATATTTATTGATTTATGAGCAGACTATAAAAATCAAAAGAGAAGTAAACCTTATTACGTATAGTTAATACAGTGACAATTTAGAAAAAAATCCTTGATTGATTGGTTGTATGATATTTACGTTCCATTGAGCATTTTTCACTCATATAGAATTCCGCCAGTGATAAAAAAAAGTTGAAAATACACTGCTCAATGTTCCCGTTAACTATTTGCTCTACAGGATGAGGAGGAGGTCAGATAATTTTTTTAAATCACATATTTCTAAAGTTGTGGAGTTCCCTAACCTCTGTATTGTTGTTTATTGCAGTGTTGTAGGAATAATAATGTGCCAACGATAGTCTCGAAATCCTCCCCTTGGTCATTAGGCTTTGAAGTACGGACGAAATGGGACCTGGGACCTGGCTTGCTGTCGGAGCACGTTGCCGAAATTTTCCCCACTGTTAACGAGAAAGATGATGGGCTATATCATAATCAAGCCCAGAAATATTTCTGGCTTTAAATATATCATATCGCATAAGCTTCAACACTATAGCTACTTAAAAATTTATTTCGAGACCTTGACAACTGAGTGTTCAGAATGCTTACTATCGGTGAAGAACCTTATATATGTATCAGTATGGAACCTTATTTAAAATCAGTTCCTCCCCCAGATCATAATTAACAATACTATGGGGGCAAAAGTCAAAAGTGTTACTCTTGATGATATCCTGATTTTCCTATTTTGAAGACCATGATAAATCCATTATCCCTAAAATAGCTTCTTGAAATCATTGACAGCTGCTTTTTAAAAAAAAAAATGGAACTCTTTATTTTACTAACCTGGTAATTGGTCATCTGTTCCATTTATTTGAGGTGGAATTCTCCGAAACATTAAAGTGTCTGGAGCAAAATCATATCTAGAAGTCCTTCAAATAAGTCAAATGAAGCTGAGTGATATATAAGGCACCAATTTTCACAAAGAAATGGTCAAATTTGCGTTCCCGAATGCTCTTGCCTATTCTCTTTAGAGAAGTAGAAAGGATTTCGCCTACATCCATTTCTCTTCGAAGGCCTTCATGTTGTTATTCTGGAAACGGTATAATTGTAGAACCGGAGACGGTGTACACTTCAACTAACATTTCGTCTGAAATATGTTTGATTATAAGTTAAAGACGTGTTAAATAAATAATTTCAACATACTTGCACACAGCTGTCACAAGAAAACCAACCTTTATGTGTAATTAATCCATTTACAGAAGTTCTCCATCCCGGATTTAAATTATGAGCAAATAACTCTAGAAGGATTACAAAAACTCTAATTCAGATAAAATTGGAAATATATTTTACAAAATCATAATGAAATGGTAGAAATAATCTATTATATTTAATCTAACGATGCATTATTTCCTCATGTTTTGTTCAATTATTATTTTGAACTTGAATTTTAGATCTTTTTTAATCTCGTTTCTCTGGAAAGGTAGAATTGTAATAGTAAGACCAATCTTTTCCAATTTTATCCGACTTTGAATTTTCACATTTTTCGATTTCGTCATGGTAGAAAAGAATTAGTTTGAATCCAGGAATGAGAAGTTGTAAAGATGGCTCAAAGATACATAAAGGTTGGTTTTCTTGTGACAGTTGAGTTTATTTATGTTGATATTGTTAATTTAACAAGTCTGTTACATGTACGTGTAATCACTCATATTTCAGAAGAAATGTTAGTTGAAGTGTAGGCCGTCTCCGGTTCTTCAATTACACGTTTTGCAGAATAACAACATGAAGGCCTGCGAAGAGAAGTGAATTTAGGTGAAAGCCTGTCCACTTCTCTAAAGAGAATAGCTCTTGCCAGATATTGCAGAAGTGTTCATGTATTTCTAGGATGTGTACCGAGCTGGCAAACGAGTAACAGTAAGCTGGGATATCACTGTGTTCTGCCGTAAGTGAATTTAGGATTATTTTCATCTCAATCACTGTAGGAAAGCCAATCAGGTCAACGAACATTGCAAATTCCGCTTCGAATTCCGCACCCCCGGATGGCACCATTCCGCGCCCCCATATGTGGGGTTATGCATGGTGATAAGAGTAACTTTTCGTTCCTTTAAATATCGGAACTCTTCAAACCCTTAAACTGTTTGTCATGAATGGTTTGAACCCTTCAAACATTAGAGTTTGAGTCCCAAGAAAAAACCCAAAGTTATTTATGATTCTGATTGAAATCAACCTTGAAGAATACGTTTATTTGGATACAAAGGATTATTTAAAAAAAAAACAAGAACTCGATAAAGACTGTTGAGTTTACTGTGCATGAAAATTTCAATATTTCTTTATCCCTAGTTCCAGACTCGCCCTCCAATCATACATATATATGACCAGTCTACTGGTCTCAGTAATGAGACCCCTGAAGAACAAAACAGTTATGATGCTCTATGTTCTACAGAAAAATGATGAAAAAAATCTTTACTTGACAAAGGAAAACGTAGCGTTGAATCTCTTCAACAGACTAATAGCGTTTAAATTGTGTTTATTGATATTTGTGACTAGCCTGATTTATGAGCTTTTAAATTAGCATTTTCTGTATCAGTATGTGCATGGATGAGGTGCAGAGTGAAAAGACTTTTTAAAGTTACTTTTAATTTTAAACAGAATTCCTCCATTTGATATAACCTGGAATGTTCAGACTTTCAATCAGATTTTATATATTGGTATATACATGTAGTTGAATGGTATGAAAATATCTTTAGTTATTTATTAAAACAAACAAGAGAGAAAGAGATATATTCTTCTTATAAAATTGAGCCATCCCCCCTCTGAAGGTCCAGAAGTATACATAGTATGTGGAAGTTGTGGTAAATGATAATGAAGATGTCAGTGAATCAGAGACCATGTCCTTTCTGTTTCAAAGAAACAGTGCTCAGAATTTAGACCCATAACCAAGTCTTTTTCTCATGCTGATGATAATTCTGTGTCACATTCCAAAAAAGATAACTCGTTAGCTAATTCCATTAATATCCAACATGTGACTGAAAATGTCCGTTGACCTAGTATGGAGCCTTTTCATTATCAGATCTTATCTGTGTACAAATTAGAATAACCCGAAATTAACGTAATACATTAAAAAGAACATTCATAGTCACTTTCTCTCTGATTTGGAAACATTTTTAGTTATCTTTCATTTACTAAAACAATCCATCCAATGCTTATTGCGTATTTGACACGTCATTAACGCCACAAACTTTGTACAACTCATTGTATATTACTGCAAAAGATTTTTCCATGATTTACAAAAACACTTTACTGTTATACAAATAGCACTTTACTTGCTCACATAAGACGTAATGAGTCAGCCATTGTTTGTTATGTCATCTTCATACTAACGTCATTTCACATCAAGATATGATACATAATTTTACATAAACTGTTGATAGAAAATGCGTTTGATTTTATTATACACACCAAATTTCATTTTGATATGAATTGAGGACATGTAGACATGTGCAGGGGGATAGCAGTGCGGGAACGTTTTGATCACCTACTGTATAGTGTCAAACTTCCGATTTTACCAGCACTATAAAAGCGTCAACGCGTGTTTTAAGTTAAAATTCTTCTTGAACACCTGTGATATTTCATCACTCTGCTACATGTTTCCTTTCAAATTACCTTTTGCAAAAAGTTTGACGGAGATCGACGCACATATTTTTATTTGGTCCATGAGAAACTAAGTAAACTTATGACACATAGGCAAGTTATTTAGAATGAAACATATGGAGACAACGAAGAGCACCCAAGATAAAAAGTCCATAGAACAATACAAAACAAGAGCAGAGCAAACACGGACCTCCAAAACCCAAGAGGTGGAATCAGGTGCGATGGAGGATTGAGCATCCACTGCCGACCGGTCACATCCGCCATGTGCATTTTGTCATCATCGGGAAAGAGATATTTAGGAAATATCTTAATGAGAGCAATTTGATAAAGAACGAGTTTTTAAATGTTTACTTTTTCTGATTATGGGATGAATTAAAATTAAATCACAATATAAAATATTTATAATTATACAAAAGAGAAATGCAACATTTATTAACATTTAAGCTTTTCCTGAAAAATAAATAAATGTTAATAAATGTTCCTAGATAGTGACTGCGTTCAAAAGTTACGAAGGGATCTTCAAAGTTATTTAAATTTTGTGCTTTTCCGCAATTATGTATACATTTAAAACAAATCACTTAATATAAGAGGGTTGTCCCGTAAAATCGTGGACATAGCGTTTTTCTCAAAAAGTAATGGGCGCACTAAGCTGAAAATTTCAGTAAATGTTTATATATCATATTTAAGTGCATGATAATTTTTTTGATAAAATATAGGCAAAAATAAAGATTTTATTATGCTTGAATGTGAACGAGGTATTGTCCTACGGCGCATGGTAAAAAACCCAAGGTTTATTAAAGAATACAAAAGTTTGAATTCAAAATAAAAGTTTTAAGATACATAAGATTTGGATTAAAATTATCCTAATTCAATTTCACAATCAATTTTGAAGTCTTTGTAAAAATTTTAAGGCATTTGCTTAATTTTTGGCAGTTTCTCGAGCCTTCGAAATGGGAAAGTGGTAAACACAACGCACAAAAAATGGCGACGTTTTATGACGTTACGGCGCACCGGAGAACAGTTAAGTTTTATTTCTATGTTGTAATGACACCTTTAGAGACTTGAAATGACCATAGAAGAAAAAAGATTATAAAAATATCACCATATCTTAAGTATACAAATGAAATAGGAGTTTTCTTAGCGAAGTTTTTTTCTGATCGAGTCCCTGGGGAGTACAAAACATCGGACAAACTCCTGATGTAATAGCAAAGGACGATGTCACAGTAGACCGCCGATATGAGATTTTTCTATTAGTTGAATGATGGTGAGAATATTGTCCGTAACTTACTAATAAATCTTCAGAAGATCACATGAGGGTGCCAATTGGTTCTTCGGCTGTTTATGGAGACTAAAGAATGTGATCAATAAAATTCCTAAATTCAAGTCGGACTCATCCAACTTCATTTTCAGCAAAGATAAAACGTTACGCTGTTTTAGACACTTTGACGTTATAATCCATGCGCCGTAAGATAATACAATATATGGCATAAAATCTCATAATTTGTTTATTTATGCATATATTTATCTGAAATTTGCTGTGCATATTAATACAATATGTACTAAATAATAGTGAAAATTTCAGAACGCAGTGATGTTTATTTTATACACTAGACAACTTTTCCAAGATTTTACGGGACAACCCTCGTATAAGTATGGCAAGTTGATCATAGCTAAATTTCCTGTATTTAAGTTTGATGACTATTTGTAATTGCAAATTTTAAAGACTTTGATTCTCATGAGTACAGTGAAAATTTGTTACATACATGTATCTGCTAATTATGAAATACTCCTTTATTTTTATTGCGCTTTCAAAAACTTTTGATCTACCTTTAGGGAATACAACGGGCATTTGTTCGAATATATCCACTGGGTAAGTGTTCAAAGTAGAAATGTGTTCAAAAATTTTTTTTTAAATTATTATGTAAATTCCAATGAATTTTATCGTATAGCTTAAATGCATTGTGATTATCCCTGATAGCATAATGCCTAAAGTGACACAATAGTTAAACAACATGTCCATGGGCCACAAATCTTACACTGTGGCTGGAAACAAGTTAATATCAATTCAGTAGTTGCTTAAATCGCCCAGACCCTAAGAGAGAGATATGATTAGAACAAACCTGAATCTACAAATATTTACATCTACACTACCTAAGGATTATTACATATTATTGTTTGACTAATAAACTCTGGATATTTTCCCTTATTTTATTTTTTTACTTTTATTGTGATCCCATTTAACCACCCTGGGGGTCATGATTATAACAAATCTGCATCTACACTTACTGAAGACAATGCAAAATTGATTATAAAAAACTTGAATCTACTTTCATATAAATATTACCAACTATGGCATTGCTGTTCTTCATAAGAAGATTGTTAAAGATTTTTCCTATATATTTCTATAAAAAACTTGGATCTTCCATTGAGGCCCCGCCTTACCCCCAGGAGTCATGGTTTAAAAAACTTGAATCTACACTAGCAGATAAGATGTCTATGTGCTATCACTGAAGTGCAAGTGAATTTATCAAAGCGTAATAATATATTAAGTAATAATTATATTTAGTAATACCTTTGATAAGGGATTCGAATCAAAGTACTAGCGTAATCATTTCATGGACAAAAATTGTATGCATTGTCCCTTTTTGCTACAGAGAACCACTGAAATGATGTGCAAACTTCCGCAAAGTTGGTGAAACTTGTGAAGGTACGATATCGATTATCTGTGTAAGAATTTTGATTAAAATTTTGATTTAAAAAAATTATATCATGAGAGTTTTGTATTTACTAAGTTATTTTTTATATTCTCCATACTGCATGATTATATAACAATTTATTTAGTTAAAATATTTTCTTTATAAGTATTCAATTTTAAAACCTATATACTTGTTTAAAGAATGTTCGCCAGGAACCTATGGTGTTAACTGTGGGCCATGTCCTATTGGGTTTTATGGAAGATTCTGCATCATGTCCTGTCATAATAAGTGCACCCCCATGTGACCCAGTAACAGGATGTACAGAAAGTTTGATATTTCGATTTTTGAACTGCACCATATCTACCATTTTCGAGGTCTTAACAAAATCTAAATAAAATAACACTCGAAACATGATTAAATTCAATTTTCAATCCTTCAAATTAATTTTCCAATCTTAGGTATGTTATAGATATATTATACAGTTCAAGCACATGTATAGCATTAAAAAAGTCATGTGCTTTTCCTCATAAAATTCACTGGCTTTGTATATTTTTCAAATTAAAAGTTTATATTACACTTTTAGTACGAAGTTAATATATTCTGAATTTGTTTTAATCTGGAACAATTAAATGGTTATGCTTTGTGTTTATTTGTAATATTTTTTCAATTATCAACCAATATTTTCCAAGCGTCATGTCTTTAATGCAACAAAATACAACAGGTTATTGAGTAAATGGAAAATCAGTTCACTATGGGCTGCTCAATCAAATGATTGATTAGGACTAATCAATCAATTAGTCCTAAAACACAGAGCTCACATTGTACATTTCACAATTGTATTTTTGGAATTCAAAATTCTTTCATTCTTTCACAAAAAAAATGTTTTATTCAAATTATTCATCATTTGATAGTTCTGTTGTCTCTAAATCTTCATTTGAGTCTCCCTCTCGAGAATTTTTCACTCATATTGAGACGCCACCACTTTCCAGTAGAGGGCTACACATTTTGTCCTATACCCGGCACTCAGGGCCATTGAACAGTCTTTTTCATGCCAGAATCTACTGCCACACTTGACCCAAGTTTATACGGTGTAATCCGAAGGACTGGTCTCCACGTCCCACAGTGGGATTCGAACCCGCGAAGTAAAGATCTACTTCTTCCTTTGCGATTCTAGAGCAGACGCTCTAACCACTGCGCCGTGCAGACCCTGTGTATAAGGACCTTTATAGTCTTTGCATCTCATCAGTCACTGTGTAAGTGTAAAGTTTACTCTGTATATATACATTGTAAGGACAGCTAGATTCCCCGTTAGAATATAGATAGGAAGTGCAGCGGAATCGTATTCGTGTATAGTGTACTCTCTAAGGACATCTAGGTTCCTTATGAAATTGTGGATTTCGTTTTGGAATGGGAAACCTTCCGTCTGATTTGTTTATAAGTTCTAAACATGTATTTTTATGCCCCCAAAAAACGAAGTTTCAGGGGTTTTATAGTTTTTGTCGCGTCCGTCTGTCTATTTAGCTGTCCGTCTGTCTCTCTGTTTGTCTGTTTGTCCACAAAAACTTTAACCTTGCCCATAACTTTTGATTTAGTGGAGCTATGGCATTCATATATCACATGTGTATTTCTTGTGACAAGACCTTTTTTTTGGGTACCACCAAATTTGACCTTTTTACCTTGACATTGGAGTTTGAATAACTTTTACACATAAATTTTGAACTTTTACTTTGGCCATATCTTTTGAACAGTAGATACCAGGGCATTTATATTTGACATGTGTATTCCTTGTGAGAAGACCTTTTATTGGATACCAGCATCTTTGACCTTTTGACCCTAACCTTAGAGATTTCTGTACTTATAAAAAAAACTTTAACATTGGCTATAACTTTTACACAGAAAGTGCTAGGGCTTTCATACTTCACATAGTCAATCCTTGTGGGAAGACGCTTTATTGGATACCAAGAACCTTAACCCTTTGATCTTGACCATGGAGTTTGACCTACTTTAAAAATACAACCTTGACCATAATTTTTGAAGAAATAGTACTAGGGGTTTCAAACTTCACATATTTAATTCTTTTGACAATATCTCTCATTTGATTCCTAAAACCTTGACCTTTTTACCTTGACTTTGAAGTTAGACCCACTTTTAAACAAAAATTGCAAATTTTTACTTTGGCCTTAATACTTCATACTTTAAATATATATGTAATCCTTGTGAAAAGACCTTTCATTGCATATCAACAATTTTGACCTTGACTTTTGAGTCATGTATATCTTACTATGAAGGTTCGCTTTAGCTTACCTCGAACGTTCAACGTTAACAGCGTCGGTTAGGCATTTAGCAGCAAGTCTATTCCCAATTAAATTTACCTATAACTCTCTACCTTGAAATGGCTGATTGATTAGGGATGAACAATTCTAGATTTCCTTAGGATGCTTGATCTTTCCAGATGAGTGATTAGGCTCAAATTTTTAGCAGATCCATTGACAAGTAACTTTAAGACCCACGAAAACAAAAAAATCATTGATGATGCATCTAAAAATTAATTGGTCGAAGGAAAGCTGCAGAACTCTAGTGATCCATCCCAATTTGTTTTCAGACCAGCAAGTCACAGATCTGTAGCAAGTCGAAAGTTGGATGATTTAAGAATTTTTTCCCAGTATGAACAATTTAGCGTTTGAGTAGATCTATGAACACTTTTTATTAATTTGTCTAATTATCTGTTGACGGTATAAACCGTAACGCATATTTTAATGTATTAAGACTTATTTATTGTTAAGATATCTAACGTTTTCTCAAACTGTGAATCAAACCATAGATTCACAAATTCAGCCATGAATATGTTTCTATACCAGGTCACAATCATCTTGTACCCAAAACGAACATCATTTAAAAATCTTTTCTTTATTTAATCCACCAAAACGAATGCTTATTGCGTTTCTGGTATATTCTTTAATGCCACAAACATTTTACAAATCATTATATGTTACTGAAGAAGAATTTTTCATGATTTACACAATACTTTACAACACTGTATAGTTAGAATAATCAAATTGTATGTTGGGATAAGCGCATAGAACAGTTAAACTGGGTCCGTAGAACATTTATCATTTTAACGATATACCATTCAATCTGAACAGTTTCTTGTTTGAATACGACTGACAGAGATTTTTGTCGTGTCATCTACATATTGACGTCATTTTCACATTGAGGATAAATCACAAGGAGCTTTACATTACTTTACACGGACTAATTTAAAAATGCGTTTTATTTTATTATATGTATGCCAAATTTCATTTTGATTTGAGTTTAGTATGTTAGGTACAGAGATACACTGTAATGCGCGCAAGTTTCGATTACCCCTAGGCCTCGTATAGTGTCAAAATGATTTCCTAAATGCTTCACATTATCTGCCAAATATTATTAGGGGAAAGTGTTTTTAAGTGAATAATTACAACGCTGCGATTTTATCCATTCCATAGTGCATTAACCAAGAAATGTTCGTATGTGTGGTCCAAGTACATGCATGCAACTTCCTTATGTAGTTAAGGGTACTTACCACAAACAAAAAATGGATGCGCGGGTTGATATATATTTTTTGACTGATTTTGATTTGTATTGATATAAATGATAAATCCCTGAAATATAAAGAAATCGTAGGTTTTCCTTGGTGCTTAGATTTGAGATTTTTTTTTGCCTTCTATATAATTCTATACAAAATTTTGCACATTTTTTTAACTTTATGACAAAATCTAATAAAATTCTCCGTTTCTACTTGGTAAACATTATTCAGATTGTCAATTTAAATGTAAATCTATGAGAAATAATGCTGATTTCTGAAAAAAGTTTGTTTGTGTTATTTATCCTTAAGTGAAATTATAACAAATTTTCAAGTTATTCTGCTTTGCATATAAATATTTAGTTAAGATAAAGCTTTCACATTTTCGACTTATAAAAAAAACAAGACAGTTTTTAACCTAAGTCGCCATAAAACATTCCTTGGTCCAGGAGATTTTAAACTTAAAAAAAAAGAATATAAGTGTAATCAATAAACGTAAAATTGGGGTCGTGTTCTTGACTATCTGACAACGAAAAAAATACACTTTCCCACATAAACAGGTATAGTATATACCTGTATTTAAAATACATGGGTGGTAGCTTTTCCCCAAACTTGGCATGTACACTGAATTAAGTCAATGTAAGTTATTTATGGTATTAAAAGACAGAGTTTCTTTCTCGTAGTTTTTACACAATAAAACCCCTGTCGGACACCTTAAATCAGACATTTATTTATTCTTTTTATCACCATTGTTTATATTTTAAGGTCACGGGATGATTTAAAATTAAATCAAAATAAACTAATAAAAAAGAGAGAAATACAAGATTAATTAAAATTTATTACTTCCTGAAAATAAATAATTGTTCTTAAGTACTCAGATAGTAAGTACGTCCAAACATTAGGAAGGGAAAGTTATTCTAAATTTTGTGATTTCCGCAATTAATTATACCTTTAAAACAAGTCAATTATATAAGTAGGGCAAGTAGATCCTGTATATACATGTACATCTAAGAATTTTTGAAATTGCACATTGACAAGACTTTGATTTTTACGAGTACAGTAGAAATTGGTTACGCATTTCTGCTAATTATGAAATACTCCTTTTTTCTAATTGTTCTATCAAAAACTTTGAATCTTCTTTTAGGGAATACAACAAGTATTTGTTCGAATGCATCGATCGGGTAAGTATTTAAAAATTCAAAAATGTATTTTGAAAGGCTGTTTTGGATTCATTATGCAAATTCCCATAGATTTTAAATGTATACTTACCATATTGTGATTATTCCTCATTGATGTTAAGATAATGCTTAAAGAGACCATTTAAAGCAAAAATGAGCTACATTTAAGTAAGATAGATTTTATATATATTTCAAAATCTTAAATGGGTGAGCAAGAGGAGCGAAATGTCTATAGTGCGATAAACATGAAGTGAAAATGAAATGTCAAGACTAGTAATAAAAAGAATAAAGGCAAATAAATAAACGGCTTGACGAGGTTTGATATTACAAACAACATGAATTTTAAGTTTTACTTAAAATATTTTAGTGGCAAAGTGCAACATACCTAAGTGTCTTGTTGTTTATGAAAATGGAGAGTGAAGGCGGTTTCTAGAAATTCTGCTTTAGTACAATTACTGTGACTTGGGATCACGATAGTATACGGAAATGTTAAGGAAGGAGAAGTTCCACAAATTAGTTGTTTTATCAAAATAAATTTGCATTGGCAATTGTACACAAAATTAATTTCACATGACACATTTCATATAATTTCATACGATTGACATATGTAATCAAAATAACCAGATATCAATTTAATTTTTGGTTGCATTTTTTTTCGTGGAACTTAAAAACATTAACTTGCCAAAACGTAATATATTTTGTAATGATTTTGATAAATGCTTTGACTTAAAGTATTTATTTCATGGACAAAAATTTTTGCTTTTTGCTACAGAGAACCACTGAAATGCTGTGCAAGCTATCGGAAAGTTGGTGAAACTTGTGAAGGTATGATGTCTGATCTAATTAGAACTTTTTATTTAAAACCACATCAACCTTTCTAAAATCGTGACAATTCTTTTATCTTCAAAATTATTTCGTGTTTTTTTTTATTTTATAACGTGTGAATGATAGTACGTAGTTTCAATATAAACTTTTTAATTAAAGTATGCATAAATTCAATTTTAAAACTGAATTGTATTTAAAGAATGTTGGCTAGGAACATTTGGTTTTAACTGTGAGCCATGTCCTACTGGGTTTTATGGAAGATTCTGCATCATGCCCTGTCATAATAACTGCACCCCATGTGACCGAGTAACAGGATGTACTTTAACGACAAGTATGATATTCCGACTTTGCAATTGCAAGTTATCTACCAATTACCAAGTCTTAACGAAACTAAAATATTTAATTTTGTACCATTAATTTGCACTCGAAGCATTGATAGAGTTAGTATTATCATTATGGGTCAGGCACAATTGTTATTAAAGATATTTTACACGATACAACACAAAGGCTCATTCTTGATGTAATTACATGTATTTAATGCTCACTTCTACATTATATCCGATATCATCTTTTGTTCCATTAGGGATGTTTATTTAATGATTTTAATTTGTAAAATTAAACGCTTACTATTTGTAACAATTAAATTACTAGTAATTCTATCAAAAGAAAGTAAAAAATAAATGTTCTCGTAAACTACCGTGGGATGAATATCAATAATAATTCCATTGCAATGTACATGTATTTAAAAGAGTAAAAAAAAATTGTGCAATTTCTTTTTTAAACAGATCATTGAATGACAAATATACCCGGTATATGGCATCAGTAAAATGATGTAAAATGAAGGAAATTAGTTTCAGAATTCGTGAATCGTTAAGTACATGAACTAGAATGCATTACGCGTCGCCAGTATGTTTATTAGGAAATGCCTAAACACGGCGTGAAGCCTCGTATTTTAATGCCTTAATTAATTCTCAAAAATTTAATTTATTTTTTATTAAATATAAGTATTGAAACAACTGGTAATTGTTTTGTACTTTATATGTATTTTTATCAACTTATTTTACATTTAAACATTCCGAATAATTTTTGATTCCGAATCCGAGGAACCACTATTTTCGAGCTATGTTATAACATTGTTTTTATTCGTATGATTAAGTTCGCCTGGTAGCCTTGGAATAGGAAAAGTAATTAAATGGTTGGCTATAGCTATATCAGTGTCTGGTAGCTGCGGCGTTGGATTGATAATTTTAATGTTTACTTCCTTTAAACAAAGGTTGGATATTACAGTTTACTTATCTTTAAAGCCATGTCAAATATACAAATTTCCACTTAAAGATAAACAATTATTGTGGAAGTCATTTTTAAGTGATTTTTTTTTAAATTTCACTTAGTCCCCTTTTGAAAGAAAAGCTCAAATAAGATTTTCAAAAAAGCAGTTCTAATCTTTATATAATGCAGTATTTTATCTCATACGTGTGGGTGATACAGACCGTTGGATAAACTTATGCTTTATCAACGAGTAGATGCTTTATCAATAGCACTTCCGGTTTTGACACGATCCCTCGCTTCAAGATTTTATTTTATTGAAACTTTTATTTATGAAAAGTATTGCCCTAATAAAATGAATGATAAAGAGCGATAATATCATTAAAAGCAAGAAAAAGACTGGTATATGTCAAAGAAGTGTCTTATTTTATCAAGGACCCTGTATTGGCTAGGCCTACTTGAAGACAGTTGTTACCCCCCCCCCCCTTTTAAATCGTTTTCGGAGAGAGTCAAGCTAGCCTAGCAGTTAAATTGTTGTTATAAAATTCCTTTAACATCTTCAATAATGCTTTCTTACAATATACTACATATGCCTACCTAGTAATGTAAGTGTAACTTACTATGGATCAACAATGAATCGCCTAGCCTTTCCTAATACGTTTCGTACTGCCATCGTACAAAGAGTTAATTTTCACGATCCCAGGGTCCTTACAACTTTCAGGCAGAAGTTCGTTGAAGTAAAGTTCCAGCAATTGTCACATAATGTTTTCAAAGAAGCAGATAGCAAAACTTCTAAATTTTGAACACGATCTACTTTCTTTCGAGGCCTATCTTTACATCAAACGTGGCTACGTCATCAAGTTATACATCATCAATTTGAATTTGCAATCATTCATGTAGTTTCGTAGGGGAAGTCTCAAAGTTTTGTTTAAGCGAAAGTCGTATGAGATAAATAGAACATCTATAATTGTGTTATTTGATATTGGCTTTATCCAACGAGTTGAAATGGTGTATATTCGCTCGGCAAGCCTCGCGAATATATACACCATTTCAACTCGTTGGATAAAGCCAATATCAAATCACACAATATAGATATCCTCTATATACTCAGTATATAAGTACTGAAATATCTAAAGATATAATCATTTCAGCACAGTCAATTTTTTTTAAAATGCAAACAAAATATTTAGAATTGTCCCTACTCTAAAAACAATAGACCGTTTCACGGTAACTGCGGTACTGCTCTTTTGCAGGGGAAAATGATATAGTTTGGTGAAATATGACGTAAAAGTAATTGTTAAATATACGTCATTTAATTATCTATCTACGAAAACTTCGCCAAACGTTATTATTTTGCCCTGCAAAAGAGTAGCACCGCAGTTATCGTGTAGGGGCTAATATAGCCTATCCCTTTGAAACGTTAATTTGATAAATATTAGAACATCAATCAAATTTATAAGTTTACAATTGATTTTTAACAGGAAACGTTCATCAAAACGTATTCAAGATTCAGGTAACATTGCGTAATTTATGCATGCTAGAATACTCAAATATTTGTATAATTTATAATGCATCTATTTCATTTCTTATCTACAGAGTTCCCAATGATTATTTGTCTTTTATAGAAATAGCAAAATCAGCCGAAGACACACAGCTGCAAAATTCGACTAATTTTCATAGAAGAGGAAATGAACCAGTGGTGAACCATCAAAAACAACAAGCTTCGAATAACGAAACTAAACATTCTGTGGACTTTGAGCCTTATGACATTTTAACATTAAAAATCAAAAAGGGCCTCTTGAACACGTAGAATGCTTAATTTATCGAATGTTAACAATGAATGTGTCAATGAAGATTGTAATGATGGAATATGGTGATAACGAAGAGTATTAAAAATCAAAGTCCATTTAAACAATGCAGTCAAGTAGCAGAGCAATCACGGAGACCTCAAAAACATATAGGGATGAGATCAGGTGCCTAAGAGGAGTGAGCATACCCTGCTGAACGGTCACATCCGCTCCGTGCTTCTTGTATTGATCGGGAAAAGACTAAAATTCGTAGACAATGCAGTGTTTATTAAGACCAAACAATTAGGATGAATAATATTAGTCAGCATTTGATTTAATGATCAGTAGATTTTACTGACAAGATCACTGCATCGACCATAAGACCGTTGTTATCCTTGTTTCATCAACTTGTTTGTCAATTACTTTCCTTCGTTTTTGAAAGTGTTCCTACATATGGCATGTTCTTGCGTATCGAATTAACCGAGGGATATGAACCCCATCAGCAGGTGATGATGGTAAATACATAATTATCTGGTTATCGTTACATAACAGTTAAAAAAGTCATCATCATGTTTGTTATAAAAAGTTTTATAAGGTTACTTTTGACGTATTTCTAATGAAATATTCAAATATAAAACAGATGTATCACACTTTGTGGATTTTTATT
Source organism: Saccostrea glomerata (assembly GCA_003671525.1). Lineage (NCBI taxonomy): Eukaryota > Metazoa > Mollusca > Bivalvia > Ostreida > Ostreidae > Saccostrea > Saccostrea glomerata. Next base: position 346,934 of record PRKT01000044.1, on the reverse strand, counting down.
TCAAGCTCACTATGATATATATCGAGTCGACATTTGAATGAAAATAAAGTTTTCTTCTCATGCAGAGGTTTTAAAAAAATTATTCTGCTTCATACGAGTACAAAAATGCTTATCAAGGGTGCACGTCGAAATTTCAAGAGGTTGCTGGAATACCTGATCTTAAAAAACACTCGCCATCCTTGAAATACATAGCTTTACAATGAAAATATTTGTACCTGAATGCAACGATAGATATAGTCCGCATAGATGATTCAACCAAAACAGGTTTTACTCATGATTTAGCTGCTTACTGGGTACATTTTGTTTTGAAATTTTCTGAACCATTGTTCTGCTTCTTGTTATCGTTATAAATGATTTAATTGTTAAATTTTAAAATTGATGTTTTTCACACTTAAGAAACCTATGATGAAGGATATACAAAATAGCTACATGTAATTTTATTCATATGCATATAATATCAATCAGTTTAAAAAATCTGATAGGTTTTGTGTATTTTTCAAAATTTATTAAAATATATATATTTAATTTAAGAACTTAGAGAAATTTACGTTATTCAGAACTAATTTGCAGTATATAAAAACTGCTTAATATTTGAATTACACAAAGAAAATATATAATAATTTATAAGCAGATTATAAAAATCAAAAGAAAAGTAAAAATAATTACGCATAGTTAATACAGTGACAATAAAGAAAAAAAAATCATTTATTGGTTGTATGTTGTTTTACGTTCAATTGAGCATTTTTCACTCATATAGAATTGTCACCAGATACCGTTGAAGGGCTTCAGATTTTGACCTTTATACATAAACATAAAAAAGAAAACACCGTATACTTGTGCTGAAGGTACATGTACATTGCTACAAAAGTAAGGGAAGCTGACGATTCAAAAGTTAGTCATCACGTTTATCATAAAGCTTGTTTGCTAGATTTCCATTAAACGTCTTTTTCATATTGACATAAGAATTGAAATAGCCATTGTTAATTGACAATCATGCGTCACTGGATATTTCTATATGTCGATCGAGTTGAAGACACAGCAAGTATTTTTCTTTTCGTGTATAACATTTTGGACAAATTCTGCTTCATATGAATACAAAATAAGGACCTGGTCTGCTTAGAATGAGGTGCAACTGATACCACTGGAATTTCAATGGATTGTTGGAAGACCAAGTCTCCAAAGACAACATAGATATTCTCAATCAGAAAATTGGGCATCTTTTTGGTGTCAAATACAGAGTACGTTTACATGTGTATATGTGTACAATCAAAATGTTTTAAACAAAATGATTTTTCAAATGACCCGTGACAAGGTAAGTAAATTTACGAGTTTCATTGAAAAAGCAGCTGTTAATGTTAAAAAGCATGCACTATAATTCATTATGGGAGATGGTTGTGCATAACGTTTTTAAAGCTGTTAATTTCAGTTAAATCTTGTGATTTCAAATTTTCCAAAAAGTTCCTTGTATTTTTAAGTATCCACATCTGATTTACACCACTTCTGGAATTTATCGTTGCACAGTACTCTTGAGGTTTCTCCTTCACTACTGTTAATATCTTATTGAGAAGTAAAGAAAGAGGTTTGGTTGAACATTTACTGCAACCCGCTATGTATCTAATATAGATATATGGTGATTCAAAGTTATTTTGGTTGTTTGGAATATTAAAAATATTTAAAACTTACATGCGATTTTGATAAATGCATCCCTTACAAAGAGAGCTTCGAGTATAAGATGACTTGTTGAATTAATCCAAGTTCCTTTAAGATATAATTTATATAATGATTTTTAATATTTTGCTAGTTTTAGGGGGTTTAAAATAAAGATAATTATCATTAAAAGAGTAAATGATCCACAGAGCTGATCAGGATAAGTTTACAGGCGCGGATCCTTATAACAAACTGGACGCGAAGTGTCGATTTTACTTGATGATCTGCGCCTGTCAAAGAGGCGTGATCCGACCATTCAGATCATGTTACTGTTATAATTATATGTATTTATATATTAATTTTTTTCCTTGAAAATATGTAATGACTTCCTCATCCGAATAGTCACTGCTTCCAAATAGTATGATGGGAAAAAGTTACATTCTTTCTTGCTTTCGCTAATTTTCCTGTACTTCTACAATGGGTTTGGTTTGTTTTTAGTAATCCAAAAATACTTTGATATTCATGATCATGGGATATTAATTTTGTTTTTTATCTGGTTACCATGAAGAAGTATTTAATATTTATTGTTTTTTCTGAAGTAATAAATTCATTTTTAGGGAATAAGATAGGTTTTTGCTCGGATACATCCATTGGGTAAGTTAAAAAAAAAAGACATTTCATTAGAGTGGTCATTATATTAGAGAGCTCGAGAAATATTGTGATTAATTAAATTTGTTGTGACATCTGTATAAATGCAATTCTCAAAGCAAAAAAAAAAAAAAAAAAAAAAAAAAAAAAAAAAAAAACCATCATGAGAAAATATTAATTGATTCTTAAGATGGATGCGTTGATGTAATTAAACTTCATAATTTTCGATGTACCGAACTTAATGTAGTGTACTTCTCCCAACGGTTTTCTCTTGATTCGAAGTGCAACTAAAATAATCAAAATCATATTCTAAATATTGTTGTGATAAAAAAATTATTGCAAGTTATTTTTGATAAATGTTTCGATTTAAGGAGGACAGACTCTGGTTTCCATTGCGCTATACTTTTGCATCATAGTAAAATGAAGCGTATTTACCATTTTTAAGCAGCTTTTATTTTACACAATTAATGAAATGTAACAAAATTTAGAAATTTTAAGTTAAAAGATTTAATTTCAAATAAATATACAGTAACTGATTTTTAGAACGATTTTGAAAATGATAGGTAGATTGTTGATGTAAAAGTGTGTTTTTGACGTTATGAGAAACTGAAGCTGTTCATAAAAGGGATCATTAAATTGTGATAAAAGAAGTATTAAATATATATAAGCTCTTGAAATTTAAAACATAAGAATCGGATGTTCTCTAAATCTTTTCTATACTTTTTTGTCATATTTTGTAGTACTCCATAGAAACAGGGAAAATTCATTTATTTAAACTCTTAAAAAACTCACTAATGAAATATGAAAAATTACATATTTCACCTTCTCTTTTTGCAACAGAGAACCTTTGAAATGCTGTGCAAACTATCGTCAAGTTGGTAAGACTTGTGAAGGTATGAATGTGATATATAAAATTTTGTGATTTTAAAAACAAATAGTCTTTTTTTCTAATGTTTAGCTGAATATTTTTGTTTCTCTAGATAATCTTTATAAAAGAGAATTAATCTAATTAATTTTCAAATGCTCACATTGATATTGCAGTTAATTCATACAGCCCGCAAATTTTAAGTTTAACTACATGTAATCTATTAAAAAATCATACTGCATACGACATTGTGTTAAATGCAAAATAAATACTTGAAATATGAACAAATATTAGATTCAATTAATAATTCAGTTAATTCAACAAATAAAATCTTCTAGTGTTCTTAAATTTTAAACTTGAATAATGAGGTGAAATCTGACGAAACTACATGTACAAGAAATTTAATTCTTAAAGTGACAGACACGCGATTTGCAGCCGTATTGTCGCTTTAAATATATTTTTCAGAATATTGACATGCATTTGTATTCATAGATATGTTATTTAGATATAGTGCACGTGTGTTATTAAATTCATTTTTAAAAAGTATTTTGTTTTTCAAGAATGTTGGCCAGGAACATATGGTATAAATTGTACACCATGTCCTCCTGGTTTTTATGGACGACTCTGCATACTGTCATGTCATAATCTCTGCACGTCATGTGACCCAGTAACAGGATGTACAGACATTACAGCAAGTAGGCATTTTTTTCTTCCAAAATTGCAATGCTTACCAATATCTAAGCCTAACAAATTAATTACAGTTAAAGTATTTTTAATCTTACGTGGTATGCAGTAAATTATACGTATATCATTGAGGGATTTAGAGGGATTCTGATTCCTGCAAAGCAAGCGAGGGGATATTAACTGAAATCTTGCCGACACTCTCAGTGATAATAACATCAACTAATTCATTACAAAGTACAAAAGCTAGGCCTGTATCTATATTGACAATTGTTTAATTTAGATATATGAAGTATAGGTGTGTTCTGAAAAAACAAAATTTCATTAATTTTTTAGGACAGGCTTTTTTTTCTTCATTGCAGGCAAAACACCGATCGAATCAGGAAAAATCATCCGTGCACTGTTAGGAGGTTTTGGCGGGATTGTTGCTATTTTAGTTGGGTTGATAATATGGAAAAAATGGTTAGCCAAATTTAAATCAGTAAAAGAAATATATTTCGCTAAGCTTTCATATAATTTTTTAAAAGGAAGTAACAGTAAATTTTAAATTATTTTAGTATAAATGCTATTCAAACATTGGAGGGTACATGACAAATTACCCAAAAAATGTAATAACGTAAAAGAAAATATTCTGCTTGAAATCAACTTCCAATGATATGTTTTTGGGAATAAATTTTTTAAAAATTAAAATTAAAAAGATTATTCAGGGAAAATTATGAAAATGATTTAAAGAGTTGATTGAACATGTAACTAAAAATTAACATATTTTTATTTTAGCTTAAAGACTCCCTGTCCTGTCCTACATGTATATGATCAATCTGATCTCAGTAATGAGGCCTTTGAAGAACAATTTAACTACGATGCACTACACAAAAATGAAGAGTATGAAGTCGTTAGAGGACAAGAAGACCTCGGCACAGAATCTGTACAGCAGATCAATAGTGGGCAAAATATGTACATTGATGTTTGTGACTAGCCTAATTTTCTGAGCCTGTTAAATTGGTATTTTCTATAAAGATATGTGTGAGCTACAAAGTGAAAAGTATTTTCTCCATGGCACCTGATCCAATCTCTGATGTATAAGAGGTCCGTCTTTGCTCTATGGACTTTGATATTGAATACTGTTCGTTACCTCTATATCCTTTATTAAAGACAGTTTGAATTTTAAGCGCATAATTTAAAGCAGAATTTTCCATTTTGAAATAACCTGGAATGCTCGTATAGTTCACATTTTAGAAGTCGATAGATATGTCAATGTTTGATGATATATTTTTTTCTCTTGAACATTTTATTAAAGCCTTAATCAAATTACAAAGCAGTGATGAATCTTAAATATTGAAAGAGGTTAAAAAAAAACAACTTAGACACAGTTTTATAGTTAATATTTTTTCATATATTCTGTATAATAGGTCATGATATATATGCTGCTGTAGCTTTTAAAAAGAAAAATATATAATGGTAAAAATATATTTTATCTGGAATGTGATGAAACTACACATTTCATGACGCATTTAATTGACACATTCACACTTGCAAAACGTACACTTTATTTTTTAGAGGCAGACCACCGAAAAACCAGGCAATGGGTGGCACATCGCATGTCATGGATTTTCATTATTTTTTGCATGTAGACTTAATAAAGCAAGTGTTTACACAAGACATCAAAAAAAAAATTTAGTGGTCCTCTAGTCCTATTTTTGGTAAATGCCTAATTCTAAGTGCAAAAAGGTCAACATGAGGGTTAAAAAAATACTACGTTTTTATTTTATTTTATATGAAACAGATACTCAACTAGGGTATACGGATAAGTAGTTCCATAAAACCGATTTACATCTTTAGAATTTAAAATTTGATAAGAAATAGTTCCGTTTATAGTAAATAGTGGGAATATTTTGCCTTATTACTCCACATAAATCCTTTTAAAATAGTCCATAAGAACTCCCCTTTACAAAACATGTTTGACAATTCCACATTAAACCTACATAGACGTCAAAAGGGTCGACAGTTGACACCTCTTACTAAACAACAAGGTTACCATAAAGGTCGACGGGTCGACAGTTGACACCTCATTGGTTAACCTATAATGTCATCACAAAGGTCGACAGGTCGACAGTTGACACCTCTTATTAATTTTCAAACCCATATGAGATATTAGGGTATGTTTTCGAATCCACTTGAGAGATAAGGGTTAGTATTCAAACCAAGCTGAGAGATTAGGTTTAGTACTCGAACCCCCTGAGAGATTAAGGTTAGTTTCGAACCAGCTTGACAGATTAAGGTTAGTTCTCGAATCCACCTGAGAGATAAGGTTAGTTCTCGAATCCACCTGAGAGATTAGGGTTAGTTCTCGAACCCACCTGAGAGATTAGGGTTAGTTCTCGAACCCACCTAAGAGATTAGGGTTAGTTCTCGAACCCACCTGAGAGATTAGGGTTAGTTCTCGAACCCACCTGAGAGATTAGGCTTAGTTCTAAAACCCACCTGAGAGATAAGGGTTAGTAATCGAGCATGTTAGATAAGTATTATTCCTCTATCCCACCTTGGGGTCAACCCGTCGACCTGTCAACCTGTCGACCTGTCAACCCACTACCTGTCTACCCGTCGATCTCTCAACCTGTCGACCCGTCTACCCGTCGACCTGTCAATCTGTCGACCCACTACCTGTCTACCCGTCGACCTGTCAACCCGTCGACCCGTCTACCCGTCAACCAGTCGACTTGTCAACCTATCTACCTGTCAACCAGTCAAACCGTCGACCTGTCTACCTATCAAATTTCGACCTGTCAACCCTTCTTCTGCTGGAAAAATTCTTCTAATTTTCTTTTTATTATCCAACAACACGCATTAATTCGAATTTGGCGCATGAATCTGATAATAAAGCAAGGCGCATTTATTTAAATTATACGTATGAAAATATTTTTACCGGAACTACTTATCCATATATCCTAGTTGAGCCTAAGTGTCAATCAATATCATTTATAGCATAGACTCTTATCTTTTATTTAATAATGGATAAGACTCCAAATTATATTCCTTTAGAAAAAAAATTATGAGGTCCAAAATTGAGTTTAGCAAGTGACTTTTTGAATTCTGTATCCAATTTTCGATACGTTATAAAATCCAATACATTACTATGACAGAATTTTTTCTTCGTGTTATTATGAATACAAAGTACAAATTTAATAGGCACTTAATAAAATTGGTGGGAACAGGTATATTGAGAGAAATAAAAGGAGTCAAATGTACCTATTATCTATGATTTTTCCCAAATTTAACCTATCCCGATCGGAATTATATAAAGAAGAAAATACTATAATCGTATTGTTATTTGGTTTTTTTTGTTGAAATATAGCTTAAAATTCCTTTATTTATTTTTATACATTTCTTATACATGTAGACGGCAGTTGCCTTTAGTTTGATAAGTTTATAAATTTTGCAATTTTTTTCGATCGGGATCGGTTTTATTTCAATTGGGATTGGTTTTTTACCTTGAAATTATAAATATTTCCTAAATTTGGCTCCTCATTTTAATTTATCAGAAAAATATGTCTATCTTTCATTTCTTTTCATTCAGTCAAATATTTTAGAATGATTTTATTCATAGTTTGAAATGTTTACATTTAAATTTCTAATGTCTTTTACTTACATGAAGATTACATATGTAAAACATCAGTTTGATTTCTTGATGCTCGGTGAATAAAGAATTTGTACATGCATTATGAAACAACTAAGAGCAAACAGCCTATAGCTTCATTAAATTTCTTATTTCCAAGTAATTTTTTTTTTCATTATTTTCTCAGGAATTATAAAGGTAAATTCTGTCAGTGGCAAAATTATTCTTGCACGTACCTATACGATAGCTAAATACAGAAAATATTTTTATGTGTACAGTCTCGATCGGCTTTATCAAAGTTTTTTAATCTGTCATCTGTAAAGCCTTTCCCCTATATTTTCCTATTTTACAAAATTTAATTTAATATAAATAAGAAAATGTTCTTTCATGCATAGCCTAATTATTTAAGAGCCCATAAATCGCAATCAAAAAGCAGAAGGGGAGGGGGGAGGCAAAGCGGCATTGTGGTATCATTAAAGAATAAAAAATTGTTTTATAAATATGAAAACATTTTAGAATTTGTCAACATAGTCACATGTTTTTACTCCAATATTAAATGTAAGTATGTGCTTGTTTCAATCGCCAAATTATAGATAAAGTAAATGAATACAAATATTTAAAAAAAAAATGAAATGTTTCACTAAATTATCTTCCGTTTTAGTGACCAATTGAAGTAGGGAGTTTAGCTGTTATTTTCCTCAATACATGTATATATTTTTATAACTTATTTTTCAGTTTTTTTTAAAAATATATTTTTAATTGTACCTGATTGTTTATTTTGATTTGACTGCATAGGTATACATGTATATATTCAAGTTTTTACAAATATCATGAAGTAAACATCTCAACTTCGTTAAATTGAATGTTGGAATGCGCAAATCCAAAATATTCAACATTCCTGGATATTCAGAAAAAAAATCTCGTCACATCCCAATTTTATCAGGAATGTTCATTATAAACACGTAATTATTTTTACGCATACCCTATAGTTAATCAGTTAAAAAATAAGTTTTTAGACATATATAAAATTACTTCTCAAAACGGACTTGTTTTAATACATCTATCTTTTTCTTTGAACTTTTAAGCAAAGAATTTACAAACTTCTCTTGAAAACTTGTAACTAATTGTGACGCAACATTAGTCAGGTATATGACGTCACTGATACATCAATGGAAACGTGGATTTAACCTGAATAATAGAGCCATTCAAAATCTAAATATTGCGTTTGGAGGCGAAAATGAATTTTGTTTTAAAGATTAAATAGTCATTTTTTGTTTGATAATTTTAATTTAGTGTAGATCTAGCGATTCTAAATGTTTCATTAAGATTCCGGTAGACAGATTTTTAGCAGATTTACCGATGCCACGGGAGATAACTCTTGCATCGCAAAATTTCATAAAAACGTCTATAAATTTTGCCAGAAAACTACTATCAAACGTATTTTTCCCACCAATTTTATTTTTGAAACAAAAAGATGAACTATTCCTAGATTAAGTTAGGCGTAAAATATATTCCTGTTAAAAATGTATTGGAAATTACAGTTCTTTGTTTCTGACCTACTTTCAATGGTTTATAGAGGGGAATTCAAAAACACAAAACAAAAGGATGTTTTACTAAATAATAAGTGATTTTCAAATAAATCTTCAGTTACATTATTCGTTTTGGACTACATCGATACTGTTTTCAATAAAATATCAAATATTCGTCACATTCCATGTGCCGCCTATCAATACAATACTGCCTGGTTTTTCGGTGGACTGCCTCTTAATACTTTAGAAAAAGTAGTAATTTTGTTGTGTACTAATGAAAAATTTCAAAGATGTAATCCAGAAAATTTCTGGTAAAAATCGGAGATGGCTAAACTAACTCACAGTATTCAGTCCTTACCAAGAGACGTGTACGGAGTTTATCCAGTTGAGCACACCTCGTGAAACGTAAACATTTACAATATTAGAGCTCGTGTCCTGTCTAAAACACTTATATTCACTTTTCACTGGGTGTATTCAATTTGTTAAGCTGTACACAAATTACTGAGCACGGACTGAAGATACTGACGAGTGTGTTCTGCTTTCTTTAATATCCGAACGAAAAAAAGTACAATGACGATTTTTTCCAAATTTTATGAGAGACATTTTTTCATTGTTCATGCAGATTTGAAAATAGATATTTAAAATTTAATATTTATATAGTTGATACATATCAAGAGATGAAAAATTCTTTATGAAATGCATTATATTTTCTTCAAATCTATTGAGCGCGTGCGTGGATCAGTGGTTAGAGAGTCTGCTCTAGAGTTGCAAAATAAGGAATCAATCCTTACGTCGCGGTTTTGATTCGTCACTGAGGGACGTCCTTCGGACGAGACCGTTTCGCTATAAGTGCTTTCTCGAAAAAGATCCTTCAGTGCTCAATGGCCCTTAGTGCGGAGCAAGGACACAATTTTTAGCTCTCCACTGGCAAGTGATGTCTTCTCCATAATTATGTATGAAAAATTCATGAAAGGGGCGTCAAATACCAGACAATCAATCAATATGTTTATTGTCACAGTGCTGAATCGCTTTCTCGATTTAAATCAGATCTTTGGATCTCCCTAAATTTCCTTGAGACTATAATTTTGGAAGGAATGCCAACATTCTCATTTATAGAATAAAAATCACATATTTTTTAGGGGTTAAGGTTTTGACGTTTGAATTAAAGAAAACTGGTTTTGTTAGAATTGATTTCATGGTTGAGGAACATGTTCAGTAGTACTGCGATGGAATTTTACATTTCGTAGTGTAGTTGACATTAATTAATGGGTCTTTTCATACCTGATAAACAATGAAAATTACATCTAACCGAGACAAAAAGCAATAATATCATAGTAATTATACATTACGTTTCAAGAAACAACTTAATCGCGACTAAATTATTGCCTATACACCAATCCTCTGGTTTATACCTTACCCCCCCCTTCCAAAAAAAAAATGTTTCACACAATCGCCTTTTTTCAAATTTTATGACAGACATTTTTCAATGTTTATTCAGCTATGAATTTATATACATGAAACTATATAGTTGATAAATATCAAGAGGTACATTTTTTATTAGCTCACCTGAGCCGAAGGCTCAAGTGAGCTTTTCTGATCACATTTTGTCCGTCGTCCGTCCGTCCATCCGTCCGTCTGTCTGTCCGTCTGTAAACTTTTTACATTTTCGACTTCTTCTCAAGAACCACTGGGCCAATTTTGCCCAAACTTGGTATAAAGCATCCTTGGGTAAATTTAAATTATTAAAATAAAGGGCCAAGTCCCCTCACAAGGGGAAATAATCAAGAAAAGACAAAAATAGGAGGGGGTAATTAAAAAATATTCTTCTCAAGACCCACTGGCCCAGAAAAGCTGAAATTTATGTGGAAGCATCCTGGGTTAGTGCATATTCTAAATTGTTCAAATCATGACCCCCGGGGGAAGGGCGGGTCCACAATGGGGAATCAAAGTTTTACATAGAAATTTTTAGAAAAATCTTTGAAAATCTTCTTCTCAAGAACCACTGGGCTAGAAAAGCTGAAACTTATGTGGAAGCATCCTGGGGTAGTGTAGATTCTAAATTGTTCAAATCATGACCCCCGGGGGAAGGGCGGGGCCACAATTGGGAATCAAAGTTTTACATAGAAATATATAGGAAAAATCTTTGAAAATCTTCTTCTAAAGAACCACTGGGCCAGAAAAGCTGAAACTTATGTGGAAGCATCATGGTATAGTGTATATTCTAAATTGTTCAAATCATGACCCCCGGGGGAAGGGCGGGGCCACAATGGAGAATCAAAGTTTAACATAGAAATATATAGGAAAAGTATTTGAAAATCTTCTTCTCAAGAACCACTAGGCCAGAAAAGCTGAAACTTATGTGGAAGTATCATGGTATAGTGTAGATTCTAAATTGTTCAAATCATGACCCCCGGGTGAAGGGCGGGGCCACAATGGGAAATCAAAGTTTAACATAGAAATATATAGGAAGAATCTTTGAAAATCTTCTTCTTAAGAACCACTGGGCCAGAAAAGCTGAAACTTACGTGAAAGCATCCTGGTATAGTGTAGATTTTAATATGTTCAAATCATGACCCCCGGGGGAAGGGCGGGGCAACAATGGGGAATCAAAGTTTTAAATTGAAATATATAGGAAATATCTTTGAAAATCTTCTTCTCAAGAACCACTGGGCCAGAAAAGCTGAAACTCATGTTGAAGTATCCTTGGGTAGTGTAGATTCTAAATTGTTCAAATCATGACCCCCGGGGGAAGGGCGGGGCAACAATGGGGAATCAAAGTTTTAAATTGAAATATATAGGAAAAATCTTTGAAAATCTTCTTCTTAAGAACTACTGGGTCAGAAAAGCTGAAACTTATGAATACATGGAAGGAATATGGGGTAGTGTAGATTTCAAAATGCCTAAATTATGATCAGTGGGGTAGGGTGGGGATGCATTATGTATTACAAGGGGGAAATCTGGTAAAGAACAGAATGATCAAAGCTTCTCAGGTGAGCGATATGGCCCATGGGCCTCTTGTTTAGAAAAATGCAACATATTTTCTTCAAATCTATTGAGTGCCCGCGTGGAGCAGTGGTTAGAGAGTCTGCTATAGAGTTGCGAAGTAAGGAATCGATCTTTACGTCGCGGGTTCGATTCGTCACTTTAGGACGTGGAGACCGGTCTTTCGGACGAGACCGTTTTGCAATAGGTGCTCAAATTAGGGGATGAGAGGGGCCAAATGTCTTCAATAGATAACTCTTTAGCAGTCAATATTTTGTTATTCATTACTGAAGAAATGTTTATCTCAACATCCTACAACTATATATTATGATTTTTATGTCGTATGGTACATAATTAGGGGCTACAAGGGGCCAGAATGCTAAATCTTTGACGCTTTATATCTCGAAAGTGAGGAATATTTTGATAAGTAATATTGAACAAAAGATGTTCAAAATAATGTCCTGAACAATATGCAACCTTTCATTTATCGCTAAAGGTCCCCATTAAGGAGTTCAAAGGTTGGATATTTTTTTTAAAAACATTACTTGAGTAAAATCGTATTTCTTTACAATATTATCATTTTAAAAGAAAAATCTCAATCAAAATCTCATCTCATCTTATCAAGAATCGGACGGAAGACCCACTCGTTGCTCGCAACGAAATCGAATCTAGTTTTTTTTTAACGTTTGTCAATGTTCCCGTGTGTGCATCACTGTGTCACTTTAATTTGCATGAAAACATCCTCGAACACTTGATGGCCATAAAAACAATTATACAAAATGGAATATTAATTAACATATCATTTTTCCCCCAAAAATAATTAAGATAGTTACTGCTTCCTAACGTTACTAAGGGAAGTTCAAAATTTTGTTTTTCTCTCCGTTAATGTTTAATTATGAAACTAATCAATAATACTAGTTCGGCGATATATTATAGCACAGTGTCCTGAACTTTTACTATGAATTTATCTTTGGTATTGCAGACAAAAAAAAACCTTAATTTTTTTTTATAGTAAAACAGTGTAATACTTTTTTTTTAATAGTTCTGCAAATAATGAAATATTCATATATCTTTATTATGCTATCAAGAGTAATGGGTCAGATTTTAGTGGATGCTATAAGTATTTGTTCAAATACATCCAACGGGTAAGTTTTTAATATGTAATGGTGTATGGTGTAAATTATCAAAGCCTAAAACAAATTATGAAGTAGTGATGAACCTTGAATATTGAAAGAGATAAAAAAAATATCTAAGACACAAATTAATAGTTAATATTTTCTCATATATTCTGTATAATAGGACATGTCTTATATACTTCTATTAGATTTCACAAGAAAAAAAAACCCACTTTATTTTATCTGGAAAGTGTTGACACTACAAATTTAATGACGCATTTGATTGACACATTCACACATTCACAATGTACCTTTCATACTAAATACTTTAGTAAAAGTAGAAATTTTGTTGTGTACTAATGAAAAATATCAAAGGTGTAATACAGAAAATTTCTGGTTAAAATCGGAGAAGGCAAAACCAACTCACAGTATTCAGTTCGTGCCCAGAGATGTGTATAGAGTTTATCCAGTTGAACACATCAGGTAAATAGTACACATTTACAATATAAGAGAGCGTGTCCTGTCTACAAACACATATTTCACGTTTCACCGGGTGTATTCAATTTGTTAAACTGTATGCAAATGACTGAGCCCGGATTGACAAAACTGGCTAGTGTGTTTTGCTTTCTCTAATATCCAAACAAAAAGTACAAAGTCGAATTCGAGGCGTTTTCTCGATATGCACCAATTGCATAGTGGCCGCAAATCAAAGACGTTGGTTGTTTTGTGCCATTCAAATGATAATAATTTCAAAATGTGTTTGCAGATTTTACTGCTTTTTATTTCAAGTTTATTCTGCATAAATTGGCGCATAGAAAAAATACGTACTCGTGCATCTAAATTTCTCACCAAATTTGCATTTTTTTTTCTTTTGATTCAAAGCAATAATTATTCAGAAATATGATTATTATTTTGTTTATTGTGGTTTTGAAATGTCTTGATCTCCTTATGAGTTCTCATATATGCTTTACCATCGGAGATGTGCACAAGTCGATACCCAAACCAAAAAATCATTCAACTGTAACGAGCGCATTGGGGTATACATCGTTACAATGAGACAAGGTATCTGAAAGAAATATGGCGGAATACGGCTATCGTTGGTATGAAACAAGTCGTACATAGATGAAAATGTTGCGTTTTTAAGAATTCATGTCAGCATTGACTGTTTTTTTTAAAATTTCCCTTTAAAAAATTAGTCTTTGCATTTGGGAACAAACCGCCAGTACGAATCTATATAGCGAAGGACAAAAGCACGTTCAAGAGACCAATCACTATAGGTATGTACCACATGGCTATTTCTTTAAAAATCTAATTTGAAAAGAAGAAACGTGACTATTCGTATAAGAACTGAAAATAATAATAAAAAAACCTCTCTCCTTTATACTTTAACCCAATTAAAAATTGTTTCACAAAATCGATTTTTTTCAAATTTTAAGAGAGACATCTTTTTCAATGTTCATGCAGTTTTGAATTTATAAACTAAGTTCATGAAACTGTATAGTTGATAGACATCAAAGGGTAGAAATTTTTTTCGGAAATGCAATATATTTTCTTCAAATCTATTGAGTGCCCGCGTGGAGCAGTGGTTAGAGAGTCTGCTCTAGAGTTGCAAAGTAAGGAATCGATCCTTACGTCGTGGGTTCGATTCGTCACTGTGGGGCGTGGAGACCGGTCCTTCGGACGAGACCGTGTCGCAATAGGCGCTTTCTCGAAAAAGGTCCCTCACTTCTCAATGGCTCTAAGTGCCAAACAAGTACAAAATTTGTAGCTCTTCACCGGCAAGTGGTGTCGTCTCCATATGAGAGAAAATTTATCGAGAGGGACGTTAGATAACATACAATCAATCAATCAATCAGATTTATTGTCATAGTACTGAATCGCTTAATCTATTAAAATCAGATCTTTGGGTCACACAAAATTTCCTTGAGACTATAATTTCGGAGTGAATGAGTTATCTCATTTATAAAATAGAGATATGTTTCTTCTTTTAACAAAAAAAAAAAAAGAAACAAACAAACAAACAAACAAAAAAAACAAAAAAAACAAAAACAATTAAAAGACACTTTAGGATCACATATTTTCGTTGGGGTAAATTTTTTGACATTTGAGTAAAAAATACTGGTTTTGTTGAAATAAATTTGATGGTAGAGGAATATGTTTTGTAGTACTGCTGATGGAATTTTACATTACATGATTGACATTAATTCCTGGGTCTTTTCATACCTAAAAAACACCGAAAATTGCATGTAACCCCCCAAAATTAATAATTTCACAGTAATGTGATTAAACCACTTAGGGTTAAATACATTTATCAAAATGCCATTAAGCTTTTTAGTACTGCGGCTTTTGGAGGTAGCATTCTTGTCCTGGACTTGTATTTAGTGCCATCCTGTTCTCTGGGTTTTGGGGTTATTAGTAGAATCCAAGCAACAAAACATGTGACGTCTAGCGCAAAAAATGAAGTTTCTGCAAAAATTTCAACCCCCCAACCACACCCCTTAATAGGATTTAACTCATTTAAGTTAAATCGATTTATCAAAGCTAAATGGAATTTGATTCAATCATAGCATTCGGATATATATACGTTTTAAATTTCTTTTATCGATATAGATAGCTAAGAAACGTGTATAATATTACGAAAGTTCTAATTATCTTTTGACATAACTCGAAGCGACTTACTTATTCATGCTTTGTAAAAAAAAAAACCCATTAAAATCAAATGCATAAAAATATTACAAACCACTAGAAAACTAGGCATAAAAATCCTTATGCATAAAGTTTTTCCCGAAAAAAAAAATAGTTTTGGAATATTAGAGCTAATTTTTTATTGTCTCAGGTACATTCGTAACTTCTACATTAATACCTACTGTCTCGCCGTTCTCCCGTTTCAAATCCTTCACCCTTATAATCTTTTATCAGACTGTAGTATGTCTCCATTATATCACTCAGTGTTCTAGCAAACCTCACTTTACAACGATGATGCTGCATGGAAAAGAGACTTTTTGAAAAAAAATGAACAACTCATTTTTACTTAGTTAGCAAGCAAATATAAGATAACACTTAAAAAATTGAATCAGGTTGTTTATCTCATGATGGATAGTTTCCTATGTGCTTAAGAAACGGAAGAAAGTAATAACTTGTCTAGTCCCGATATTTCGAAAGCTTCCCTTTTTTAATTTGATCGTTTTTTCCGTAAATTCAATTTTCTGATAAGTTGCTTTTTATCCAAAAATGTATAACTCGACCAGCTCTTAAAAACAAATAGTGTTCGGTGGAAAACATGTTCTTTATTATTGTTGTTTTATACTTTACCCCTTTGTAGCATCTTTTATTATAATACTGTGCATAGTCCTCATCATTGTCGTTGTCGCAAATCTTCAAAAAAGGAGGTTGATCTTATGTATTATGCAAGGATGACTTGTTAATAATGAAATGATACCCCTATAAAAGCACGTGATAATTAGCAAAGGCTACATGTAGTATCATAAAAGAAAAAAAAATTCTAAAAATATTTCAAAACTTCTAAAACAAATCTCTAGATTAAAATTCAAAATACGTTTTTTTCACAAATGGCTTTGTTTTAGTAATTTTTTTTTAAACTTTACAGGCGATTAACATACGTCTTTGTGGTTTCTACTGTGGCCGTCTTCCTCTTCCCTCTCTTCTTCAGAATCTTCCTCAGAATCTTCGTCATCATCGTCATCATCGTCATCTCGTTGTACCTTAAAACGACAATGATTTATAATTACAAATTTTCAACTGAATTTATATATTCATTTTAAATCTATAATTCAAGAATTTTCATCCAAAACTATAAAAGGTGCGATTATTTTTTCTCTCTTATAAAATACGGCCACTATTTAGTATTTATCGTCTATGATTGGATTCAGCTAGTTACATTAATCATGTATCTGCCTTTTTAAGGAGTGTACTTACATTTATCATAACACCAAGAACTACCAATCCTTCTGGTCTAAACTTTGCATATGTTATATTTTGATACTCTGCGTCGTAAAACACCATATGGGCCTGAAATCAGTAACATCGTTTTTTTTAAATTCATTTAAAGGGAAAAAAGATTCCTTTGTTAATTCATATATTTCTGTATTTTTCAAAAAAAAATATACTTCGACAAAGACAACATTTTACACTTCTTCATAAAGTGTCTGGTAAGATAAAGTAGGTTAGAAAAAGACCATGTTTCTATTGCATATTAATAATGCTCAATTGTATAATTAATAGGGGAAACTTAGAGACAGAGGCAGTGCAAACAACAGATTTACTGAAACATTTTAGAAATGCCACTAAGAATACTATGAATATACATTGAGGTTATCAGGGTATAGAAATTTATTTTATAAAATCACAGATATTAATGAAGCACAGATTAATAAAAATCATTTTTTTTACAGCGCAAACTAGGTATTTATGTAATTATCTCCTCTCTATATCTTTACGTCAAATATATCTTATTGAATAATTCAATAAGAATTGTCCGACAAGCAAGGCCTATGTACACACTCTCCTTGTATAATAGGTCAATATAAATATACTAAATGTTATTTTCATGGAAATCAATAGGCTAATAATGAAAATATGAAGATTCTAATTCAAGTAGTATTCACCAGCATTGTAACAAAAGATGACAAAGCCCACATTTCATTCAAATTATGTAATAGAGTATTTTATATTACATTTATATTGTAACGAATCTAGTCTCTTAGTGAATTAATAAACTCATGTACATATAAAAATATTCTGTTAGTGTTTAGAGATTCCTTATATGAAATATTAGCATAAGAGCAAATTGCAGTATAGATTAAGTTTTTTTTTAATTTCCTGAATTTTACAAAAACTGCATTAAGGTAAAAGAGCATAAAACAACTTTGAGCTTTCCACAGTGCTTTAAAATTTTTTTAATGGTACAAGTACATGCAAAACAATTTCATTTGTTGGATTTTGATTGGTCAATCTCTGCCTCACCTAAGACATGAAACAAAATGACCATTATAAAACACAGCTATACAATATTTAAGACTTTCACATTCAAGGAGGACACTTATTGATAACAATAAAAAATTTTAAGTAAACTTAAATTTATTTTGTATATTAAGTTCAACTGAGCTGAAAGTAAAATGGGTTTTTCTTATCATCCGTTGTTCTGCGTCCGCCTAGCTGTCTGTAAGCATTTAAGATTTTTGACTTCTCTAAAACCCACATGGCCATTTGTAACCAAAATAGACAGAAAGCATACTTGGGTGCAGGAAATTCAACATTATTCAAAGAAAAGACCAAGCCCCCTTTTCAAGGAGAGATACATGTAATCAAAAAGGTAAAATTGGGGTCTTGTTCTTGAAAATCGTCCACGTCTTTTCATGAAAAACGGACAGAGATAAAAGTTTTTTTTTTGCGTGTTTCCTTAAGAAGAGTAGATTCTAAATTGTTCAAATCGTGATGTCCAAAGTTTACTTACATACTTGTTTAAAGAATGTTGGCCAGGAACATATGGTATAAACTGTGGGCCATGTCCTATTGGATTTTATGGAAGACTCTGCACGATGTCTTGTTATAACTGCAGCCCATGTCACCCAGTAACAGGATGTATAGACACTGACTTGATAAAAAGTAGGCATTTATCACAATTGCAATACGCAATTAGAAAGTAAAATATCTTGTTTCAATAATTTGTTCAAAAATTTCAATAAGCTAGAATTTAATAATTTTTATCATTCCTATATAAAGTATGAAAATCATAAACAGTATATACAGCTTTATAATTACAGTATATTTATGTATTGTAACTTGTAATACTTGCTCTCTAGATCAATAGCTACAATGAGAACTGATATTGTGCAAGTGGCTTTCCTTCAAAATGACAAAACAAGGGTTCAGGAAAGTTTGGCCTTACTCCCAAATTATGTACCATTGTCTGCCACAGGCAAACGAACTATGGTTATTTATAAAAAAAAATTACGCCTCTATCAGTCGATCCAACTGGGTATTCAGAATGCTTACTATCGGTATAGAACTTTATTTAAGCTATCGGCATATGCAAAGAATTATTTCAAATCAGGTCCCTCAATCATAATTAAAAATAACTATGAAGGCTAACGTCAGAAATGTTATTTCCTAGATGATATCCTGAAATTCTCATTTTAAAGACCATTCATGATAAATACACCTTCCTTAAAATTAGCATCCACAACAAAGTATTCCCCTGTCTGTGAATAGGTTGATTGCTCTTGAGTTGACCCATTCCGAACAAGGGAACTACACCATTGAAATTGTCTAAAAATGAACCTACATAACATATCCTCTTTCAGTGCAATAGAGATTCTAATGTGTCTATTGGAGAATGATATGATGCCAATCATAAATTCATAAAATCTTCAAATCTTCTGTTGAATGCCCTACTACCACCCGAAATCCCTAGAAAAAACAACTGAGCTTTGCGACTAATGATTCCTTGTCTTTCAACTTAAATTAACCTTTTATATTTTAATTTGAATATATAATAAACCTTTGACTTTCCGTATTTTGTTCCTCCTTACAGTTTAAAGTACTGTGTCTACTTCCAGTGTCCCATTGTTATAATGAACCCAATTTTAAACGAGATATATTTGTTATAGCCCACTATAAAAATAGTGAAACTTTTCAAAATTGAACAAGAAATGAAACATTCAATTGGTAAGCACTTGTCATGATAGCGATCCCTAAATTTTAGTTCTAACTTCAAAGTCCTTAAGATATATTGTGAGTTATCTGACCTGCTTAATTCACTTTAAATATTAACCTTATATCTAACGCCTACAAACTTAGGCACATCCACGTCCATCATCGAGAGTGTTGTCTTTAAATCTGTACACACCGTCTACATTATTATAAAAGAAAATGAATAAAATTAAGTTAAGAATTAAAGGCACCCTCCTTTTTCTCAGCAAAAAGCCAAGGTTTACCCACCGACTGTCTTACATGTAACAAAAAAAATGAAAGAGAAATGACATGTGTTTGTTAGGAGTAAAAACAGGCAAATTAAGAATTTGATATGATCGATCACTCATTATCGAGTACTTTTGTAAAAAAAAAATATTATGGTAAAATATGTAAAACTTTAATTATATAATAATCATAATAATGTCAATAATGAAGCGTTCGACAGTTTGAACCAATTACGTCAAGTGTCAGTTAAATATATAAAAAAAAATCTGTACAAGCAATTAGAGAAAAGATAATACGATTCCTAGGTTTTATTGCAGGTGACGTATATGTACATGAAACTATCAATAACGGAAATATCATCCTTGTATCGTTCGGAGCATTTACCGGGATATTTACTATTGTTGGGATAATTGGATATTTGAAACTGAGAAAATGGTATGCTATATTTTTGTCTGAGATTAACTTTTATATCTCATAAACTTTGTTTGTAAAGGTATAAGAGTATAAGAGTAACATTTCGTTCCATAAATTTCTGTTTAACCCTTCATACATTTATTTTTGGCACCGAGAAAGAAACCACAGTAATGTATGAATTTGCTTGAGTTCAACCTTCTGTAAGTAATTTTATTCTGATACAAAGGGTTATTTAGGAAAAAAATATATGAACATGATTAAGACTATTGATTTTACTGTACATGAACGTTTCAATATTTCTTTATCCCTAGCTTCCAGACTCACCCTCCATCCATACATATATATGACCAGTCTAGTGATTTCAGTAATGAGACCCCTAAAGAGGAAAACAAGTATGATGCACTACAGAAAAATGAAGAATATGAACAAATTGTTACTGGGCAAGGAAACTGTAGCGCTCAATTGCTTCAACAGACCAATAGTGTTCAATATGTGTATATTGATATTTTTGACTAGCCTGATTTTTAAACCTAATAAAGTGGTATTTTCTGTATCAGTATGTGCATGTATTGATGAGTTACTGAGTGAAAATATCTTTTAAAAGACTTTTAATTTTGAAGCCCATAAGTAAAACATAATTTCTTCATTTGATATAACCTGGAATGTCCAGACTTTCAATCACATTTTATACATTGATATATACACGTAGGTGAATGGTATGAAAATTTATAATTTTATATATTAAAAGACAAGAGAGGAATAGGTATATTCTTCCTCTAAAATTGTGCCACATTCTCCGAAGGTCCAGAAAGTTAAGTGAAACATAAAGAAAATGATAAGGAAGAAGTCGATGAATCAGAATTAGATCGCTTCTGGCCTCAAAGAGGCAGCAGAATTTAGACCCATTATCAAGTCATTCTTTTCATGCTGATGACAAGTCTGTGGTATATATTTAAAAAGATGACCCGTTAGTTAAAGCTGACATGAACTCTTAAAAAGGCATCATTGTTCATCTTTGTACTACTTACTATATTCCTGTACGCCTTTGTCCGCAATATTTCTTCGATTCCACCATATTTAATTGAAACGTTTTGGTCGCCTGTACCTGCTATATATAGCCTTGTACAATTGTTTCATTTGAGTGATTTTCTATCCTGGCTGTCGACATGTACACATCTCCGATAGCATAGTTTTTAGAAGTCCATAAACTGACCATATACATGTTTGAAAAGTAAAAATTCAACAAAAACTAGAACTATACCGAGAATTAAATTATTTTTGAATGCATTTGCTGCAATATAGAAAATACACTAACAGGGAATACATTCATGTACAGCAAAAATCCATGCAGGTCGAGAAAACGCGTCAAACGCAGTGATAAAAAGATTTACCTGAATATACTGCTATCGTGACAGGGATGTGCACATATCGAAAGAATTATCCTATTTTACTTTCATTGAAAAATGCATCTTAGAAGTCATGTAATCCATTGCTAACTCAACAGGAAAAGATGCTTGGACACATGCATGTGGCCCATGCCGATCATTTTATTTGGTCAGGGAAAATATCAAAGGTTGAAAGCTCATTGGAGTTAAAAAAAATGCAACTGAATATTTTTTTTTTTCAAAAATAAACACTCTTGTTTGTAAAGGTTGTAAATAGAATTTATGAAAACATGGTCTAACTTCATCAAAGAATGAGTGCACTTAAGTACGTCATTTGGAACCTTTTCGACTACCCATTTTAAGCTTAACATTCCAATATATCGCTAAATTAATCTATGATTAATGTGCAAGCATATGCTTTTGATATTTATTTCTAGAATTTTTTGTCATACATATTTCTATAATTACAGAAAATGTAATTGAAAAGAATATGTAAAAACCTTAAATTCCGGAAATTTGAACGGGACCACTTTCGTATCTAAGGTATCCGCAAATAGGCGGAGACATTTAAACCGCATGGCTGTGGAATGTAAACATTAGCACATATGGTTTTTTCGCATTGCGAATTGAAATGAAGAAGAGAGAGATCGTGTTGATTTCATGGTGCACAATTATTAAATAATTCTAATGTTAAAGGATGAGGTAAATGTCTCGCTGTGCAGACCATAATACAGAGGCGACATAAGCCTATACATGTATACTTACTAATGACACTGTCAATACCAGAATTCTTTCAAAACACTCCTAATGAAAAGCATAAAGATAAGTTAGAGACATATTATCTTCAAACCCTATTAAAATTTGCGCAAAAATCTCCCATAGTTTGAAGTTGGAAGTACGATAGATAATGTCACAACAGAGACTTAAACACAATGAAATTTTCAATGAAAGCGTTAGCGTATCGAACAGCAGAAGGTCACGTGAGAAAGGTGATTATAATATCAATCGTTGTTGCTCAGTGACCGGTTAATTTAGTAGCTATCTCGACCCTTGTTTGGGGACATTTTTTTGAAAATTAGAATTGAGCCGCAACTTGGCCAACATTGTCCTTTGGATATGTATAAGTTTAAGTTAAAATACATATTCTGTGCAAATAAGAAAAATGTCCAAGTTGCGGCTCGATGTAAACAAAGTCCTTGAAAACTGGTATGCATATGAATAACAATAGAAATGAGACAAAACCGTTAGACCCCCGTCTCAAAAGCTAGTGTCGTTCGGCATTATTTAATACTTTCCTGTAATATAATTTACCAAAACCTGCTCTTAAGACATTGTTTAATACCTATAAAACATAAATTTACTGAATTTTGTAATTTTATTTTGCGCAAAACATCGGGATCCAACTGTCATAGCTTAAGTGCACTCATTCTTTATGATAAAGCATGCATTATTACGAATCATTCACCTTTTGAAGTTATCTTCCTGTGATTGGAGGGGGGGGGGAGCGAAGTAATAAAACATGCATAACACTCTCTTTATGATCAAATATTATTAAATAAATAATGTGTATTGGCTTCATTTGACCTAATATAATTTGATCTTAAGTTAACATAATTTGTTATTTATAATTATATGTACAATGAAAGAAAAAGTGAGCAAGTTCACATACCCCACGTTCCTCCAAAAGCCGAAGTGCTGAAATCCTTAGAAAATAATAAAGGAATAGTAATTTCCTTGTAATATGCACATCTATACACATTGTGTCATAAATATCTGCAAAGTTTGACGAAATTGTGTGCAGCGGTTTATGAGGAGTTGCGCTGACAAACTGCTCATCTCTTTATTCGAGATCTCGCCTGAAAAAAATCTTTGATCTGTCCTAAGGCTTAATAAATGGTACAGCACAAAGTGCCTAGGATTTTATACCTATTATTGCCCTAACGGATGGTTACAGAGAGAGAGAGAGAGAGAGAGAGAGAGAGAGAGAGAGAGAGAGAGAGAGAGAGAGAGAGAGAGAGAGAGAGAGAGAGAGAGAGAGAGAGAGTTCAATATACAAAAGAGTAAATAAAAATTATCCGTATTTAACCAGGTTTCAGGTATCCCTACCCTAGCTTTTAAAATTATCTCCCAAATACTCCTTGGGAAAATAAATTTATATAAAACAAACATAGCTAGACTGTCAGGCAGGGATACTGAAATCTCAAAAGACTTCCTGTAACAACATAATAATAAAACAGTTACATTCCTCAAAATGCACATACTTTGTGGTCGGAGTGACTTTGTGGTCGGAGTGACACATTCTAAAAAAAAATCTCAAAAATGAATTCGACAGAAATGTCTGTCTCCAAGAATATTTAAATAACGGTCATGTCAATTGTTTTTACAGCCCCCCCCCCCCCACACTCGCCTATAAAATTCAAATACCTAAATGTCAATATGAACAGGGGATGGATTTTCTCCGTGTGTGTGTTAAAGAACGTATAGATGAACACATAAAAATTTGTATTTTGGTTAATCGCTTTTAAGGTTTGAAGTAAATAATTACCGTCAATCAAATTATTTGTTTTAGATTTGAGATTAGTACTTAAATAATCAGTTATAATGACAATTGAATTTTGCGACGCAAACCAACTGCAGACTATATACACTGTACATGACTTTGTATAGAATGTACAATGTATATAAGAACTACATGTAGATAGACAATTTACATTTATACCTTATGAACAGCAGTTATAATACCCCCCCCCCCCAGTCAGCCGCACAAATACCAAAATACCAAATAACTTCTCTTTCCACTTGTGATATTTCCCCTGACCAAAATCTGATCAGCACGGACTAAGTGTATCGACGTGCTAGAATGTACGGAGTATTGACAGTGTGTTTACTATTGAGCTTTTATGTTTATTTCTTTTTTGTGATGCATATTTTCAATAAATGGAATTCAGGGTATATATCAAGACTTGTGCACATCTTCGAACCGATGCAGTAACCTTATTACCAGGTATGGGTACGTTTCCAGCGTTCGGGGCGTTTTCTCGATATGCATCAATTGCATAGGACCTGCAAATCAAAGACGTTGGTTGATTTGTTCCATTCAAATGATAATAATTTCAAAATATGTTTGCGGATTTTACTGCTTTTTATTTCAAGTTTATTCTGCATAAATTGTCGCACTGTAAAAATACGTACACGTGTAACAAAATTTCTCTTTCAAACTTGTATTTTTTCTTTTTCTTTTTTAATTTTGATTTAAATCAATAATCATTCAGAAATGGACCATTACGAGAAGCGCTGACATTTAAACTTATATCATCTACGGAGGTACAGAAATGATAATGCATAAGAATACTTTTCTAGCGGTCATAGGTATGGTGTTAAGGGCACTTGCATGTGCACGTGAAGGCCGTGGTTGAAGGGTAAGTTGGTTGTAGTTTTCTTCAAGGACAACTTATATGCACATTGAAATAACCCCTTATATGTTTGTTTAAAAAGTTGAGCTTAATATTTATATCGTTAAAGAGCTTCCGTACATTTTTTCTTGTGTGAAAGTAAGCGTCAACTTTAAAAGTCACTGCTTCTCGTAAAAGTCCAATAGGATTATTATGTTGTTTATTAAATTGTGGTTTTGATGTGTCTTGATCACCTCACTTGTTCTCATATGCTTTACCATCGGAGATGTGCACAAGTCGATACCCAAGCCAAAAAATCATTCAAGTGTAACGAGCACATATGGGTATATATCGTTACAATGAGACAAGGTTCTGAACACTGCTTAAAGAAATATGGCGGAATACGGCTAAAGTTGGTATGAAACAAGTCGTATTTAGATGAAAATGTTGAGTTTTTAAGAATTCATGTCAGCTTTAATTCCATCCTTAATGCAGGCGTCACACTGTCCCGAAATTGACACCAGATGGCGATACGAAATTGAAATTTTGAATTTCGCACGAAGTTGGCCCCGAAATTGGTCACTAGCTAATCACCAGCCGAAGCAAGTACGATACCTACAGATGGTCACACGATGGCACCCGAAGCACACACGAAGGCTACATGAAAATGTGATTTTTTATTGAGATGTTTACCCGAAGGACACACGAAGGCAATATGATGGCAACAAGACGTCGTATTGGGAGTACGATGCGTTCGAATCAAGTCACGAAGGTGTCACGTGACCTTTCAATGGGTATAAAACCTTCGGCCGACTGTTTGAAATTTCAAACAGTCGTAAACTCATTGGTAAACTTTGCGTGATCATAAACTTCAACTTTGGTTCCACTTTCATTTAAGTTAAAATGCCACCGAAGGCAGAGAGAGGCAGGGGGAGAAGCAGGCTGGGAGGTGCAAATCTAAAAAAAGAAAAGCAGAAGAAACTGAGATTTTGGATGTCCAAGAAGACACCACTCAGTCTCCAACCATGGAGATGATAGGAAGAAAATCCAGGAAGGATATCAGTCAGTGTGGATGTAAAACTCCAGAGAGGTCTTCAGACGGTTGTTGATCTCCTCAGCAGTCCCAAGAGTCTCCGCAGCATTCATTCACCCTCTCCCCCTCCCGCTCTTAACAGCCAGACAGAATCTTCAGATGATGGAGGTAAATTCTATAACTTAATTTTGGTGGTGGTGGTGGTGGGGGGGGGTGGGGTGTGATTGATTTTGTTATATATTCACATACATTTTTGTCTTGCATGTACTAATAATTTTCATTAAATATTTTTACAGATGAGTCAGATTCATCCGCCCGTCCTACATGCAATTCCAAGACCAAGCCTCAAGTGGGCAAGGGCAACGGCAAGGGCGACAAAGGGAAAGGCAAGGCTCAGAATGATAACCCACCCCCTGGTGCACCATACAGCTTCACAGAGGAGCAGGAGGAGGCAACCGCTCGCTGGGTAGAGAGTAAGAAGCTCCTATATCACATGAAAGACAAACAGTACGAAGACAAGGCTTTAAGGAGGCTATTGTTGGAAGGAAAGGCTGCGGAGTACGAGGTAGATTGTAAGTATAAAATAATCACACTAATTACATTGAAATATTTTAAACCTATTTCAAATACATGATGTACATCGCTGTAAATGAACACTTCAATGATTGTACTGATTTCTGTTATTCCAGATGATTCAATTCAGAGATGGTACCACACACAAAGGACTCGATTCTCGATGCTGCGAGAGGGCCAACCCAACAAGAAATCCCAGCATAGGTCCGGTGCTGGTTTGTCAAGTGGTGAAGAGGAAGATCCCAACCCTACTGAGGAGGCCAGTGAGAATGATAGTGACCGTGATAGGTTCATCCGACGTGTCTTTGGGTTCCTGAAGCCACACATCAGACGTCACAAAAAGGATACACAAGCTAGTGTGAGTATATTACAGAATTTGCATTTGTAAAATTCAAACTAAACTTTTTGATTTCTAAACATTTGTTTTCAAATATAACTGTAAAATGTAATTATGTTTGTTTTCTGTGTTTGTCTTTGTAGTTTAAGGACAAGTTGGCCCTGGCTGAGACTGGTGAGCTGGCTGGGAGTGACGACAGTACCATGACAGTCAGTCTTGCAGACGAACCCAGGGAGCCCACTGAGAAGTATACTGGCTACCCTACACCGAGACCTCCTTCCAGGACAAGAAGAGCTGCCAAGGACCGATCTGAGTCTCCAACCATGGAGATGAGAGCTACCACAGCATCCAATGATCTCCAAGATAGACTGGTTAACTTCATCACTCGAGAACAGGAAGTCAACAGAGCCACACCTTTCTGCAGGTACCTGGAAACTGAACTTGATCGTCTACATGATGCCTGCCTGGAAGACGCGTATGATGAGATCACCACAGTACTTAACCAGTAGGTGTTTAAAACTGTATGAAATTGAAAATAATTTATTTGATGTTGAATTTATTGCATGCAAAATTTGAGCTTGAATTAATTCTATGCTGTTTATGTTTGTCTTTTCAGTTACCGAAAGGTATCCAGACAGTTCAGAATGAGGGAAGCGGCTGGTAACAAGATCAGTCCCTTCGAAGATGTCCCGTCAGCATTCCAGTCACAGCAGCCACAGCAGCAAAGGCCAGGTACTGTGATCCCAGTCTGCACATCTGCCACCCACTCCAGAGTAAGACAACTTCAACAGGAGAGTGGTATCAACTACGCTGCCAGCAGAACTGCGTCCTCACCGTCAGCCGAGTTCCAGCCAGGTCCTAGCCAGTGGCCTAGGAACCCACCTCCGGCATCAGTGTGGAGATCACAAGAGTGTGGCTACGTGGAGCAGGCGAACCAACAGTACAACTTAGAACAACAGCAGCAGTACCATACCCTGCAGCCAGCCAGCACTTCTGCCCAGGACTAGGTACGCAGGCCAGATAGTCCTATTGTCTGAGAGTGTCCGGAACCCGGGTCCGGCATGCACATAGTCACCAGAGTGGGCTCACCTTCTCTCGGCCAGTCTGCGTTCGTCCAACTTCATTCTCAGCCTCCTCAGCAGCAACCCAGAGGTCCTCGCCAGCTAACACCCCAGCAGACAACTCAACGTCCTCTTCCGCCCCAGCTTTCAGCTCAGCAGTCCCAGCGCAGTGTGACACAAGATAGTCTCAGCCAATATCTAAACGCAGACGACAGTGTGAATATCAACAAAGATATTGATCTCCCAGCTTTAGTGCCAAATGACGACATTGTTAACAACAGCAAGTAACCAGGAATTTAGAGACGCGCCCAGGAAATGATCAGAGACAGTTTCAGAAAGTATCTGAAAAAATGAATAATTAAAATTGTCATTGATATTTTCAGACTTTGTTCTTATTTTGCTCTTTATCCTTACTTTAGTTTTAAAGTAAAGATGTAAAGTTAAATGTTTTGTCCAATATCTCAATTTAAAGTCCCAATTAGGGATTTATATACTTGAATGTTTTGCCTATTTCCTAAGTTTAAAATTCCCAGCAATGTTTAATACATTGCCCAGAGCCCTGAATAAAAACTTGAATTAAAAATCCCAAACCAAAATTCATACTAGCCTTTGTCATTAGTTAAAATTTTCGAGGAAGTTAAATCTATTGGCCAAGTTCTACACTAAGTATCTTAAGTTAAGAACGCAAATTAGAGGTGGAACGGTTTTAAATTTTCATGTCGTCAGAAAAGTAAAAGTTAATTTAATATGACTTTACATTTAGGAAACTTGAGATTTTTAAACTATCTATATGTTAGGCTTCTATTCAATTAATGAAAAAAGTACTTAAAAACACAAGTTTAAAACACCGCACAAATTTATTACTTCATACACATGTATGTAGTTACAATGCAAAACATGTATGTGAAAATATTTGTTTTCATAATCACAATGTTACTGTCTCTCTGTTCATTTTGCTGTCCCTCTTTGTCGGACATTACATGATCGTCTTGTCCTGCCAGGGCACAGAACCAGCCACTGAGGTAAAGTAGTGGCCCAAGTATCTTCTAATTTGCCTCCCCTCCTTGGTTCCTGCATTCCTTGCCTACTCATGGTAAACATCCAAAAGTACTTTGTCATTTCTCCATGCCCCTGGGATGACATCCTGGTTCTGGTCTTCCACGTCCATCAGGTTGGTGTAGGTGGCTGGATATTTAAGTATGATGAAATTGTGAAGGATCACACAAGTTGTAATGATTTTCCTGCATGTCTCGGGTCTCTGACTCATGGTCCCCAGCAACATTCGGAACTTGTGTGCCAGAATACCGAAGGCATTCTCCTCTACACGTCTGGCTCTTGAGAGTCTATAGTTGAATATTCTCTCGTGGTGTTCCATGTTTCTGATGGAAAACGGGTTCATCAGACGCTTGTTGATCGCAAAAGCATTGTCCCCTACTATATAGTATGGGACAGGAACGTCATCACCAGGTAGAGACTTCTCTTCAGGGAGATTAAACATGTTGTTCGGACTCTCTAGGCCTTCCTTCAATTCTGATCCATTGTAAACACTAGCGTCGTTGCTGGAGCCATCAGACCCGACATCAATCCAAAGAAACTTGTAGTCTGCATCAACCAAGGCCATGAGGACAATAGAGATAAGCCTTTGTAGTTTCTGTACTCAGAGCCAGTATTCCATGGACAAGTGATCGCCACATGCTTGCCATCTAAAGCACCACAGCAGTGTGGAAATTGCCATCTCTTTTCAAACTGCTCTTCAATGGCAGTCCACTCTTCAGTTGTAGTAGGACACTGGATCACCTCAGCAGCAAACTCGGCTTTGATGGCATCGCAAACTTCGTCTATGGCGAGGGAGATCGTAATTGGAGCAACTCTGTAATTGTAGGACAGGCTTGGATAGTTGTCTCCGCAGGCCAGGTGTCGTAGAGTGATAGACAGCTTGAGACCAGGAGGAAGACACTTTCTATACCATGTGTCCTTCTTTTTTATTCTACCTTCTACCCGTTTCAGGACTTGATCGTAGAGGCCTTTGGGAAGCCTTGTATAGTTGTAGAAGGCCCTCTCATCCTCTGCTTTCAGATCATTTAATAAAGTGGTATAGTGGCCATAGCGTTCTCTACGCTTTAAAGAAAGCCATTTCCTGGCCCACACAGACCTCTGTTTTCTCCTTCGCCGCGGTTTACCCGTGTTCTTGAAAATAACAAGCAAAACAAAATAGTACATTGTCAAATGCTACAAACACAAATAAATAGAAACGACAAGTTGAAATGAGACAATTTATACCTGTAAGAGGAGGTGCTGAGCCTGCAAGAGTTCCTCGTCATTCTTTCTGAGGTGCATCAAAAGAAGTAATGCTGCTTGTTATGGGTAAGAATTACCCGAAATGCCAGCAAAGATCAATAACACAATTTAAACTTAACAATAATTTATTTACAGTAATATATAATAAGTATATGAAACATAAAGTACAAACTTAGCAAGAATCTAAAAATACATACAGAAGAGTGTCCGTTGCTGCACACAATGTCCCAGTGAAAAATATATATCCCAGTTATATCTCAATAGTGCTTGTACGACCAAGTAGTTCTATGCATCGAATTGACAGGGTATTTATATAGTATCATAAATCTAGAATATTCTAGAAATTATAAAATCATGATATTACTGGAACAATCTGGACATACACAAAATTTAAGAATGTTGTAGATCAAATGACCGAACATGTTGACCACTCTGGAATGTTCAAGAAACTTAATGTTACTAATTATATACATAATGAAACTATACACATATCACAACACCTCCCCCCTTAAAAAGTTTGAATGTCAATGAAAACTTATATTGTAAAACATGTACATTAATACAAGATCTAATTTGTTCATGATACTCTGGACAATGCATCTGCAATAACATTATCTTTGCCTTTGATATCCTTAATTGTTATGTTGTATTCTTGTAACAACAAACTCCATCTAGTCAGTCTTTGATTCTTGTTTGACAATTTATGCAAAAATGTCAGGGGGTTGTGATCAGTATATACAAGAATTGGATGCAAAGTAACATTCAAATAAACATCAAAATGCTGTAAAGCTAACAACAAAGCAAGGCATTCTTTTTCAATAGTAGAATAATTTCGTTGACATTTTGTAAGTTTCTTTGAAAAATAAGAAACAACTCTATCTACTTTATCACTATGTTCTTGAAACAAAGCTGCCCCGATTCCAACATCACTAGCATCAACAGTAAGCTTAAATTGCTTAGAAAAATCTGGAGTTGACAGAACTGGGTTGCTCATAAGGACAGATTTGATTTTATGAAAGGATTTTTCACAGTCCTTTGTCCATTCAAAGTTAACCCTCTTTTGTAAAAGATTTGTAAGTGGACTAACTACTGAGGAAAAATTTGGACAAAATTTTCTGTAAAACCCAGCCATGCCCAAAAACCTCATTAACTCTTTCTTGTTTGTAGGAATCGGGAACTTTGCAATAGCTTCCACTTTAGCCATAATGGGTGTAACATAACCTTGACCTACTCTATGACCTAAATACTCTACATAAGCATGACAAAATTCGCTCTTCTCAAGGTTCACAGTTAAGTTTGCTTTAGCTAAAATGTCAAATAAAGCACGCATGATTCGGAGATGTTCGTCCCATGTGTCGCTGTATATGACGACATCATCAATGTAGGCCTCGCATCCCTCGAGGTCTTGAAGGAGGGAGTGAATCATCCTTTGGAATGTAGCCGGTGCGTTTTTCATGCCAAAAGGCATTACTTTATACTGGTAAAGTCCATCTGGTGTAGCAAAAGCAGATATTTCTTTTGCTCTTTCTGTTAACGGTACTTGCCAGTAGCCTTTCAACAGGTCAAATTTACTGACAAATTTGGCGTTTCCAATGCGGTCAATACAGTCATCGATTCTAGGTATTGGAAATGAATCAGTTTTGGTAACAGAATTCACCTTTCTATAGTCTGTACATAATCGGTACGAACCGTCCTGTTTTGGTACAAGAATACATGGTGAGCTCCAATCACTTTTACTAGGTTCAACAATGTCATTGTCCAACATGTACTGCACTTCCCTTCTTAGGTACTGCAATTTTATTGGATTGAGACGGTACGGATGTTGTTTGATAGGCAGAACGTCACTCACTATGACATCATGACAAGCTGCATTAGTTTTCTTTGGAACATCCGAAAAGATTTGATGATACTCATTCATCAAGTTTTTAACTTGTTCTTTTTGGTGAATGTTCAAATGTCCAAGTTTGGCATCCAAATTAGCCAAAACTTCTGAGTTTTTCAAACGAACACTCTGATTACAATCTTTCTCATTCATCTCTACACTCGTATCACTTTCAATACAATTTTGAACAGTCTTAGCATTGGCTAAAGTGGAAACTGGTTTTACAGAATTTCGGTCACACCTTTCAAAATACTCTTTTAACATGTTAATGTGACAAACCCGTTTCTCTTTACGTCGACCTGGTGTCTTAACTACATAGTTTACATCACTGATCTTGCTTTCAATTTCATAAGGGCCATAAAATCTGGCCTGTAAAGGATGACCAGGAATAGGTAAAAATACAAGAACCTTATCACCTGGCTTAAACACCCTATTTCTGGCATCTTTGTCATACCACATTTTCATTTTCATCTGAGAACTCTTCAAATTTTCTTGTGCTAATTTACAAGCATTGTAAAGTTTTTCTTTGAAATCAGACACATAATCTAAAAGATTAAGATCACTAGTCTCAGTCAGCCACTTTTCCTTCAACAATTTCAAAGGACCTCTAACTGTATGACCGAACACCAATTCAAAAGGACTGAACCCAAGAGACTCCTGGACTGCTTCTCGTGCAGCAAATAGTACAAGATGAACCCCTTCATCCCAGTCTTTTTCATACTGGTAACAATAGGTCTTCAGCATTGTTTTTAGGGTTTGATGAAAACGTTCTAGCGCTCCCTGGGACTCAGGATGATAAGCAGTTGATCTATATTGCCTTATACCCAACTCATGCATGACTTGCTGGAACAACCCCGACATAAAATTTGAGCCTTGATCCGACTGAATTGCCTTGGGTGCTCCTACAAAACTGAAAAACTTGGTTAGGGCCTTAACTATGCTCTTTGCCTTTATATTCCTAAGAGGTATGGCTTCAGGAAATCGAGTGGATGTACACATAATGGTAAGTAAATACTGGTTTCCAGATCTAGTCCTAGGCAAAGGTCCTACACAATCCACCAACACTCGACTAAACGGTTCTTCAAAAGCTGGAATGGGTTGGAGAGGAGCAGATGGTATCTTCTGATTTGGTTTACCTACCATCTGACAGACATGGCATGACTTGCAAAACTTCGAAACATCCTTTCTTAGCTTAGGCCAATAAAAATGACTCAAAATCCTATTATAAGTCTTATTGATACCTAAATGACCAGCCATAGGTGTATCGTGAGCTAAACTCATGACATCTCGACGATAAGCAGCTGGGACCACTATCTGGTGAACAACACGCCACACTTCATCTGGGGAAGCGTCAGGTGGTCGCCATTTTCGCATAAGGATGCCATCTTTCATATAGAAGCATTCTCCAACTTTAGTAGCCTCTTCTGGTGGAAGTGCCCTCTTACTAAGTTGAATGATATCTGGGTCTTTATGTTGTTCAGAGAGTAAACGTTCTCGGCTGAGGATGTCCTTGCCTTGGCTAACTAGTGGATGCAACTCATCATCCTCACCACCAAATTTTGGTAACAGTTCTTTCTTCTCTTGCTTCTTGATATTGTGTGGTTCCATGCTTGTTTGAGTGCCATCAAGGTCAGATAAGAAAGTGTCATTCAAATCAATATCAACAGAGGAATTCGTCTCGTCAAAGGCTTGAGTATGGTCGGCCTCCATTTCTCGTCTTCTGGCCATCGCTCTAGTAACAGCACAGGCTGGATAAATGTCATCATCTTCATCATCGCACATGACATCTGGAGTGATTTTCTCACAAACTATAGGATCTGGTACAACTTTTCCACCAGCTAAATCGTTGCCTAGCAACAAAGAAATGCCTGGAACGGGAAGAGTAGGTCGAACACCTACGATAACAGGTCCAGTAACTAAATCTGACTTCAAACTAATTCTATGCAGGGGAACATCAATGACGCCTAGCTCCACACCCTGTAATAAAACTGACCCACCAGTAGAAGTCTGCTCAGACAAAGGAAGCACGCCCTCTAACAATAACGTCTGTGCAGCACCAGTATCTCTCAAAATCTGGACAGGTTTTATTTCGCTAGAGTCACCGAGTGAAACAAATCCCTGAGACATAAAGGGCTTATAATCCTCCATAGAATCAATAGAACTGGACTGTGAACCCTGGACATCAGGAGTGTCAGAACAAATCGAAACTAAGGCTTCTCTATCACCTCTAACTGCCGCACAAGCATGTGGTTGAGTTTTATCAAAATCATTTTTTCTCTTAAGTTTAAAGCATTCACTGATCAGATGACCCTTTTTCTTACAATAACTACAAGTAGGAAGCGACCCTATTCCAGATGATCCTTCAAAACGTCCTGGACCGGACTTAGAACCACCTTGGGATGGAGACTGGGAACTTGTGAAAGACTGAGACCCTGAACCACTCTTTTTATATGTGTCTGAATTTGTAGAATTACTGCTAGTCTGAGATCTTGATACAAAATTCTTTTTATGAGACAGAGCATAAGTATCAGATATGACTGCTGCCTCTTCAAGAGTTTTCACATTCTTATCTTCTAAATGTGTTTTCAAATCTTGAGGAACACATTCCTTAAACTCTTCTACCAGGATGACTTGGCGCAAATTATCAAAAGTTTTATCAAGTTTCTTAGATCTAAACCAATGATCGAATAAATCTTCTTTCTCTCGTGAAAATTCAACAAATGTTTGATTATCAAACTTTCTATACTTTCTGAACTTTTGTCTATACGCTTCAGGTACTAATTCATAGGCTTTTAATATTGCTGCTTTGACCTTCTCATAGTCTGAACTCTCAACTACCCCTAGTGCAGAGTATACCTCAGCCGCTTTTCCAACAAGTACACTTTGTAACATCGTTGACCAAACATTTCGTGGCCATTTAAGATTCTCTGCGACCTTTTCGAATTGGGGAAAATATTTGTCTATAGATTTTTCTTGAAATTTTGGAACTAATCTGATATTTTTTGCTGCGTCAAATTCAGTTTTGACAACTGACGGTCCTGGTTGGTTCTGTAATTTTAATTTCTCTAATTCAAAGTTCATTTCACGCTCTCTTTCTCGCTCTTGTCTTTCTCTTTCTCGCGCTTCCCTTTCTCTTTCTAATTTGTCTATTTCAAATTTTCGCTCACGCTCTCGTTCTTCTCTTTCTAATTTTTCTCTTTCAAATCGCATTTTCTCTAACTCTACTTGAAATTGATATTTTGCCATTTTATAAGAGCCTAACTCTGATTTAACTGTATATTCTGAAAGATCGTATTTTTCAAAAATGTTTTCTTCTACTAGTTTTTTTGCAACCTTAATTCTAATGTCTTGCTTTCTCTGAGAGGATTTAACATCTAACCCAAGATGCAAACCTAATGCGATCAAGTCATCCTTTTTTAACGTATCAAAAACCTGAACACTTGGTGAACTTAGAAAGTCTGTGACCGAAATACCATGTTGATTTCTGCTGGCTTATAATTAATTTTAATGGTTCAATAAACAAAATTCTGACAATAAACTGCAAAAGTGCAAGAAATTCTTTATCCCGGACGAGCCCCCAATTCTGTTATGGGTCGGAATTACCCGAAATGCCAGCAAAGATCAATAACACAATTTAAACTTAACAATAATTTATTTACAGTAATATATAATAAGTATATGAAACATAAAGTACAAACTTAGCAAGAATCTAAAAATACACACAGAAGAGTGTCCGTTGCTGCACACAATGTCCCAGTGAAAAATATATATCCCAGTTATATCTCAATAGTGCTTGTACGACCAAGTAGTTCTATGCATCGAATTGACAGGGTATTTATACAGTATCGTAAATCTAGAATATTCTAGAATTTATTAAATCATGATATTACTGGAACAATCTGGACATACAGAAAATTTAAGAATGTTGTAGATCAAATGACCGAACATGTTGACCACTCTGGAATGTTCAAGAAACTTAATGTTACTAATTATATACATAATGAAACAATACACATCTCACAACATGCTGCCTTCTTTTTTCTTGTTTTTTCATTATCAAAGTATGTCATTCTGCTAGAACTGGATTGTTATTAAAGTAAAGCTTTGGTTGCTGTAGACGCCTTTGCTCTGTAGATTTGCTGAATGAATGAGGAAGATGCTCTGATACCGGCCGTTTATATACTGAAAGGAAAAAGAAACGCAGGGTAGCATAATATTCGAAAACTTTTTGACCGCATGACCAAAAATTACGAAAATTGGTAAGATGAGAAATTTAGTTAATATGCACCAAAATCAGTGGACAGAATTACTTAACCGTAAAATGTATGACGTCATGTAGGGAAAACGGTAAAAAGCCCAAAACACGTGCAATTTGATAACGACGAGTTTGTCAACAAATATTGTTGCACCATTTGAAGCACCTGAGGTATACACATTGTTTTTCAATATTTAGAGACGACATGAATTCCTTGCAATCTTGGTACAGTTTACGGAAGTCCAGTGGGGTCTGATTTTCGAATTGCCCAAATTTTGAAAAAGGCAACAATGGGTAACTAAGCAGTTTCTTGTTAATTTTCCCCCATAAAACTTCTTACCAGTTGTCAGAGAAGGCATGGAATGGTTTTTAATCAACCGTGACGATGAAGTTAACGCGAAACAGAGCCATGTTACGAGCGGGTTATTCGTCCTGCCACCTCTTAAATCGCAATCCTACTACCACAAAAAC